>CAUYRH010055411.1:0-14234 GCA_963574655.1 Perodicticus potto | reverse complement strand
TAGAGTGCTGTGGCATCACAGCTCACAGCAACCTCCAACTCCTGGGCTCAAGCGAGTCTCTTGCCTCTGCCTCCCAAGTAGCTGGGACTACAGGCGCCCGCCACAACGCCCGGCCATTTTTTGGTTGCAGCCGTCATTGTTGTTTGGCTGGCCCAGGCTGGATTCTAACCTGCCAGCTCAGGTGTACGTGGCTGGCGCCTTAGCCCGTTGAGCCACAGGCGCCAAGCCCTCTGCCTCTTTTTAAAACGGCACTAGCTTCTCAGGAGTTTGGGTTTGCATCCCTGAGGAAGATGAGGCTAACTAAATAGAATCATTGCCCGCTGTACCTACTCACTCATACTGTTATCTGTTTCTCTGAGGAACACTAAAGCAGAGTGGGAATTCTGGAGTTTCACGTTTCAGTTGAAGGTTTGGTACCAATCAAGCATGTGACATTGGGGAAATATTTTCCTCTTTGCCTTTCAATTTGATCTGTCAAAAGGAGATTTTTTTCCTTAAAAGAACTCACAGTATTTTTTTTTTTTGTAGAGAGAGAGTCTCACTTTGTTGCCCTCGGTAGAGTGCTGTGGTGTCACAGCTCACAGCAACCTCCAACTCCTGGGCTTAGGTGATTCTTTTACCTTGGCCTCCCGAGTATATGGTACTACAGGCACCTGCCACAATGCCCAGCTAATTGGTTGTTGTTGCAGTTTGACCGGGGCTGGGCTTCAAACCACCACCCTCAGTGTATGGGGCTGGCGCCCTACCCACTGAGCTACAAGTGCCGTCCCAATTCATATTATTTTTGAAAATATAAAATGATGAAGTGTGAGTAGGAAAGGGTGTGTATTATTAATTTCTCTGCTACATACAAATATATGCTTATCTGGCACTTTCTATTTGTTAAAGGCAATGAATAGACCTGTAATCAAATCCCAGAATCCTTTTAGGGACCTTGGAAGAAGCAATTCTGCTGTGTAACAGAAACGTGAGAGCTCTTTATGTCAGCCTATTCTTTTTTTTTTTAAGAGACAGAGTCTCACTCTGTCGCCCTTGGTAGAGTGCCGTGGCATCACACAGCTCACAGCAACCTCCAACTCTTGGGCTTAGGCGATTCCCTTGCCTCAGCCTCCCGAGTAGCTAGGACTACAGGCGCCCACCACAACACCTGGCCATTTTCTATGGCAGTTTGGCCGGGCTGGGTTTGAATCCACCATCCTAAGTATATGGGGCCGGCGTCCCACTCACTGAACCACAGGGGCCATCCCATATGTCAGCCTATTCTTTTTCCCAGAAAAGTCATTCTGAAATGTGAATTTTTTTCTTTCAATATCCTTGTCCAAATCAGTGCATAGACAGTGCCTTTGGGTGCCCAGCTTCCAAGGCAGTTTTCTTTCCTAATCACTTTAATGCACATGTGGTTGGTGAGCCTCCCTCAGCCCATCTGTAACCCACAACCTTGATTTTCTTGCCTGAAAATGAGGATGAATAACAACTGGCTAATGTCTATTTTGATGAATTCAATGACCTACCAATAATCTGATAATTTATATAAAGCAGTAATATAATGCTTAGCACATCTAGAGGCCACAGTAAATGCTTTATATAAATGGCGTATAGACTCAGCTTTTACTACCAGAGTCACTTTCTAAAATAGTTCTTTCACCATGTTACTACCCCAAGAGGACCTGAAATAATATGTATCTAGTATGGATTTCTCTGTTTGGTTTTAAAATCTTCACTATTCTATTAAAAGCAGGGTCTTTGACCTGGCGTGGTGGCTCATGCCTATAATCCTAGCACTCTGGGAGGCCAAGGCTCGAGGATGGCTTGAGGTCAGACGATCAACCTGAACGAGGGAGACCCCATCTCTAGTGAAAAAACAGTGTGTGTGTGTATATGTGTATGTGTGTGTGTGTGTGTATGTATGTATGTATATATATATATATGGAGAGAGAGAGAGAGAGAGAAACAAAAGCAGGGTCTTTAAAAAATATTTTGTACTCCCATGTTCACAGTAGCATTATTCACAATAGCCAAAAGGTGGAAGTAAACTAGGTTGTTTATACATACAATGGAGTATTATTCAATCTTAATAAGGAAATTTATTTATTTTTTGAGACAGAGTTTATATTGCCTTCGGTAGAGTGCTGTGGTGTCACAGCTTACAGCAACCTCAAACTCTTGGGCTTAAGCAATTCTCTTGCCTCAGCCTCCCAAGTTGCTGAGACTATAGGTGCCCGCCACAACACCTGGCTGTTTTTTTTTTTTTGGTCATTGTGTTTAACTGGCCCGGGCCGGGTTTGAACCCATTAGCCTTGTTGTATGTGGCTGGCACCAAGCCTTAATAAGTAAATTTAAACATGTACTACAAAATGGATTAACTCAAAGACATGATGCTACCTGAAATAAGCCAGATACAAAAGGGCAAATACTGTTATGATTCCATTTATACTAGGTATCTAGTCAAATTTATACAGACAAAAGTAGAATGGAAGTTACCAGGGCTGGGTGGAAAGGGGGAATGAGGAATTGTTTAATGGATACAGAGTATATTTTGCAAGATGAAAATAATCTGGAGATTGGTTAAACATTGTAAATGTATTTTAACAATAATGAAATATACACTCAAAAATGGCTACAATAAATTTGTTATGTATATAAATACAAAATTAAAAACAGGCTCGGTGCTGTGGCTCAATGGGCTAAGGCGCCAGCCATGTACACCTGAGCTGGCGGGTTCGAATCCAGCCCAGGCCCGCCAAACAACAATGACGGCTGCAACCAAAAAATGGCCGGGCGTTGTAGTGGGCGCCTGTAGTCCCAGTTACTTGGGAGGCGGAGGCAAGAGACTCGCTTGAGCCCAGGAATTGGAGGTTGTTGTGAGCTGTGATGCCACAGCACTCTGTCCAGGGCGACAGCTTGAGGCTCTGTCTCAAAAAAAAAAAAAACTAAAAACAATCTTATCTGCTCATTAAAAATTACTTTCCACTCCTTTCCCTGTACTCCCCCAACCCCCATTTCAGCTAGACTGCTCTCTTCATAGTACTCCCAGTACCTCTCTTGAGCCTTTGCCCCATAGTGTTTCTTCTCTAGAATGCTCTTTCACAATCATCCAACCACTGTCAAAAGTTTGCTTGTGCTTTCGTTCCAAAGATGTTACCTTTTAGATCCAACCAGTAGTCACATCCTCCAAGTAATCATTACTCTTTCACACTACAGTCCTCTCCCTTTTCTGCAGCACACAGAAGGCCATACACGTGGATTTAGTTTTAGCTTAACCTCTCCAACCGCAACTCCTAAGGCCCCGAGATGGGGGATGTGATTTGACGGTTCTGCACCCCTCTCCCAACAGACCCACACTCATTAGCACAGAGCCGAGCACGCAAGAGCTTCAGTAGAAACTCAATGCACTGCACAGTGCGTCATCTCAATACGATGTCAAATTACCGGCGAGCGAGTGTAGGGGCTTGGCGAAGCAAAACCGTTGAGTCCTTCGGCATCCTTGAAAACAGCCCTATCATTTGTATAGCTTTCTACCCTTCAAACACTTCCCCACATGTCAACCGAAGACGCGACGTATCAGCGTTATTTATGGAAGCGCTCCAGTAAGACAAGGACTCTCGGGGCGGCGCCTGTGGCTCAGTGAACAGGGCGTCGGCCCCATATACCGAGGGTGGCGGGCTCGAACCCAGCCCCGGCCAAACTACAACAACAACAACAAAAAATAGCCGGGCGTTGTGGCAGGTGCCTGTGGTCCCAGCTACTCGGGAGGCTGAGGCAAGAGAATCGCCTAAGCCCAGGAGCTGGAGGGCGATAAAGTGAGACTCTGTCTCTACCAAAAAACAAAAAAAAAGGACAAGGACTCTCGCTGACCCACTCTCAAAGTCCCGGAGGTCTTCACCGGGCCGTCCCCTCTCCAAGAAGGGAAGAGAACCGTTAAAGTGCTGCGCTTCCGGCCCCAGCGCCCGCGCCTGCTCAGGAAGGGAAGACAGAGGGCGCACGGCCGTCTACGGGAAGTCGCAGGGCACAATTTCCTTTACTGCGCTGGGCGGACGCGTGTAACCCAGAAGTGAAAGGCCGTTTCCTTCAGGTATTAGAGCCCCCCCACCCCCCGCCGCCAAATCAAAGGAAGTTCCAGGTGACGACTCGTATCTAGGCTTTCCAGACTCCTCTCTAACTTTTCCTGTTTGCGCTCCCTGCTATCTGGTGCCTTGTTGCTGTGGCCGCTTAGATCCGACCCTACCTAACTGGATTTTGGCCGCACTTTAGGAACCTTTACCCTTCGGGTCCCCATCAGGGTCTACTAACGTTCTCCTTGGGGGCACAGCTCAGGGCTTTCCCCTCTCCAAGCCCGAGGCAGCCAGACCGGCGCCTGCGCGGGGCGTTACCATAGAGAGGCAGCCACCTCTCTGGTCTCGCTTTGCACTCTCTATGGTGCGGCCGGGTCGGTGGCGGTAAGGAGAAAAAGGGAGACCGCACTGCGCACGCGCTCTCGACTTCTTGCTCACTGGCTCCGGCTCTCCCCCCGCTTTTTTTTTTTTTTTTTTTTTAATCCCCGCACCGAGTGCTTAACCTCATTGGGGTGGAGGAAGGAGAAGGCGGCGGCTGTGTGGTCCGCAGCGGCAACAGTAGCGAATAATAGGGCTGTAAGTACTTGGTTCGAGCGAGGAGGTTCAGACCCGAGCCCTCCCGGGGCCCCGGGCCCCTCCCCCGCAGTGGCGGGCGCGGGTCTCGGTGGGGGCGATGTCCAGCGCTGTCATCCGCTCTAGTGTGCACTTTGGGGGGAGGGGGTGGCCCTTAGGTGAGAACGCGGCGAGGAGCGGGCTGCGAGGGTTGTTTATCCAGCCAGTTGGGCGCTGATCTCAAGCTGCTTTGCAGAGGGAACGGGGGTGGCTGTGGGGTCAGCAGGGCTTTGTGTGCCCCTCTGTCTTCCCCTCTCCCGGTACCCACCCTGGGCCTCCTTCCAGACCCTGCGCTCCCGGGCCGGCAAAGCATGGGTCGCGTTTGAAAGGAGCCCGGGATTGCGAGGGGAGGGGGCGAGGGAGAGCAACCCACAACAACTAGTCATCGGCGAGTGATGGGTGTGGAGAAAGATCTGGAGGGAAGGGGTGTCGGGGAGGCGGGCGGCCGGGCCTCCTAGCTCGGCCAGACAAAAGCTGAGCGAGCTGTGCTGAGCGGAGCAGCCGGCCTGGTGGGATGGCGAGGGTCCCATTGGTCCTCGGGGCCCTCAGAGAGCTTTTCGAAGCTGAGAAAGAGAACAAGTGCTGGGTAAAGCCTATGCAGCCTTCTCAACTTGCCTTTGTTGTTCTTTGGTATTGGCAGAGACGCTTTGACGAAGATGAGTGTGTGATCTTGCACGTTAGCCTGACTAGGTACAATGGAGCTAATTGAATTTTGCTTTCCATTTTGGAGCTGCTCAGGATGAGTATGGGGTTTTCCAAAGTCCAACTTATTACATAATATTTTAAAAATAATTGTGTTTATTTTTAAAATTAAGAAAAAAATAATGTGGAGCCCTAAAACATGTTGTGTTGCATCTTGGTGAGTTTCTGTGTAGTGGGGTTCATACGTTAAATACTGACCATTAAGTAGAACCTGTGAACTCTTTAAACATGATACTTTAATTTGTAGATGTGGCAGTGGAAGCTTCGGATACTCTAGTCCTTTGGGAGGCAGTGATGCAGAAGAGTCAGAAGGGAGAAACAGTTTCTTGCTATGTTGCCGCCCAGCCAGGTTCATCTGCCCACTGCCGAAGAGGAATCCAATACCCAGAGCCAGCAGAGTTTACAGCAGAGAAAGGGTTTATTCTGCATAACGTAAAGCTGGGAGGGATGGATTTCTCAAATCTGCCTCCCCAAGATTTGGAGAGACAGGGTTTTTAAGTATAGTCTGACAGGCAGGGGATTAGGTAATTAATTAGCTTCAATAATTGGCTAAGTTTGGGGCAAAATTATACAGGTCTGGAGATCACCTTGTTTTGCTTCAGCTCCTGGGTTCATGATTCCAGTCAAATTGCTTTGTTGGTATAGGCTGCTAGTCTGGGTGGGTTAGCTAATGCATTGGAATGTGGGGACTGGAAGATACTTGACAAACTACCTCTAGTTTCCAAACAGGTGATATTATCTACGGAGAAAAGTTAAGAATCTTTACAGCTACTAGCTGTGCCCTCTAGAGTAGGGCAATTACAGGGAGGCAAACAAGGGTACAGTGGCTGATTATTGCCATTACTTTAGCGAAGCCTGTTCCTTTACAGAGTTTTGGGGGCCTCACTCCAGTTCTTGCCTTCATCAATTTGTAAAAGTGGTTTCAGTGCCCCTCTGGGCTTTTACCCAACCTCAGTCTTGAGGTGAGGGCAAATGAGAAGGGAAAGGGCTTATGACAGCTCTGGCTTCTTCAGGTTGACATTAGGAATAGTAGGGCTTGTGCGCAGGGTGAAAGGAATGAAACTATTTGTCAGCCACCTGCAAATATCCATGACTGCTAGGTTTTAAATCTAAGAGACTCATGATGAGAACATTAGTAGTCTTATTTACAGCCTTAGCAGAGTACTTAAGTGAACAGTGGACTACAACATAATCCAAGTGAATATTCCTGAAAACCAGACAGCTGTGGGTAGAGCTGAGTGGTAGCTACACAGCTTGTGAGAATTTTTGTATTTGGGTTTTAACTTTTCCTGAGGTTTAGCAAGCAGGTAGTTTTTGAAATTGTACAGACTTCCTTTTGGTTAGCCAACAAGAAATCTAGCAATGCCTGAGTATCTAGGACAGGGTTGTCCAACCTTTGGCCTGTGGGACGCATGCTGATCTTATGAGGACTTTTTCATACTTTATCATGAAAAGTATGCATGGACCTTTTTTTTTTGTTTTTGCTAATCAGCTTTCATTAGACTGTATACTTACTGTGTGTGGCTCAAGACAACTTTTTTTTTTTTTTTTTTTTTTTGAGACAGAGTCTCAAGCTTTTGCTCTGGGTAGAGTGCTGTGGTGTCATAGCTCCAACTTGGGTTCAAACTATCCTCTTGCTTCAGTTTTTTTTTTCTTTTTCTATTTTTAGTAGAGATGGGGGGGGTCTCGCTTTTGGTCAGGTTAGTCTTGAACTTGTGAGCTCAAGTAAACCACCTGCCTTGGCCTCCCAGAGTGCTGGGATTACAGGTGTGAGCCACTGCGCCCTAAGACAACTTTTCTTCATTAAATGTGCTTCAGAGGAAAAAAATTGTTGAACATCTCTGATCTAGCAGTACCTGGGTACTCACCTGGGTACTAATGACTTTAGCATCTTTGTTGAGCTGTAAGGCTTGTTGCGTTTCTTCTTTGTGTGTGTGAGATTAGTTCTAGAGCAGTGGTTCTCAACCTTCCTAATGCTGCAGTGTGTTTTCATTGTTAAAAAGGAGTCGTGACCCACAGGTTGAGAACCTGTCTTAGAGTCAGAGACAAATTTCTAGTCACATCAGTGTTTGCTGTAGACAGGGACTAGCATTTCCAGTAAACTTTTGCAATGTTATTTCTGTGGCAGCCATATTAAAATATATCAAAATATCAAAGCAATGTATTTTGGGGTAAATATTTCTTATTTTTTTCAGTCCCCACTTTGAATTTAAAACGTTTTACCTATGAAAACCTGAGATGTTATTTTAGGACAAAGAGAGAGAAGGAAAAAAAACAAAATTGGAGGAAATCTGACTACTATATTATCTTTTGGGCAATCTCGTAGTCCTCTGAACAGATCAGAGTACTAACTTTAACATCTCATTCTATGAGATGGCAATGTAGACAAGGCAATGTAGAATCTAATATAGGTGGATCATAGTTTTTCATTTATGAACTATATTTTTCTTTTTCTTTTTTTTTTTTTTTGAGACAGAGCCTCAAGCTCTCACCCTGGATAGAGTGCTGTGGCATCACAGCTCACAGCAACCTCCAATTCCTGGGCTCAAGCGAATCTCCTGCCTCTACCTCCCAAGTAGCTGGGACTACAGGTGCCCGCCACAACGCCCGGCCATTTTTTGATTGCAGCCACCATTGTTGTTTGGCAGGCCCGGGCTGGATCCGAACCCGCCAGCTCAGGTGTACATGGCTAGTGCCTTAGCCCATTGAGCCACAGGCGCCAAGCCGAACCATATTTTTCTATACCAATTTTATTCAAGGTAAACATAATAAAGTCAATTTACTTGTCAAAATAAACTTTACTCTCATTATACATGGCCTTATTATTTTTATAAAGTGCAGTAAGAATAATTTTTAGTCATGTAGACTTTTCTTTCTTTTAAAATTGACTTTGCTGGAACTTTTTCATAAGGAATCTCAGGTTAGACTTCAAAGCCTCTTTGATACCTGTATGGATTGGGTAAATTACTCTTTTCTCTTGGGATTCCTGGACTTGTCAGAAAGTGATATTCTTTACTCACCATGGATTAGGAAATGTTATTGATGAGGTACCTGGCAAGTTTTTCCAGTGGGCTTTTTATCAGCCTTATAAAGTCAACCTTAATTCCGTAATATAGTCTGGGCACCTCTGAAAATATGCCATATGTCCTATAGAAGAAAACAGATGCCCCCTCCCTCTACAAATACATGGTGGCTCATGCCTGTAATCCTAGCATGTTGGGAGGCTGAGATTGGCAGATTGCTTGAGCTTAGAAGCTCAAGACCAGCATGAGCAAGACCCCATCTTTACTAAAAATAGAAAAAGTAGCTAGGCGTGTGGTAGTTGTCTGTAGTCCCAGCTACTTGGGAAGCTGAGGCAGGGGGATCACTTCAGCATAAGAGTTTGAATTTCTGTGAGCTATGATGAAACCATGGCACTTAACCTCAAGTAGCAGAGTAAGACTTTGTCTAAAAAAAAAGAAAAATCGGCTCGGTGCCTGTGGCTCAGCGGGCTAAGGCGCCAGCCACATACACCTGAGCTGGCGGGTTCGAATCCAGCTTGGGCCAGCCAAACAACAATGATGGCTGCAACCAAAAAATGGCCGGGCGTTGTGGCGGACGCCTGTAGTCCCAGCTACTTGGGAGGCAGAGGCAAGAGACTCGCTTGAGTCCAGGAATTGGAGGTTGCTGAGCTGTGATGCCACGGCACTCTATCCAGGGTGAGAGCTTGAGGCTCTGTCTCAAAAAAAAAAAAAAAAAGAAAAGAAAAGAAAAATTCAGATCAGTATGGGGGTACATACAATTAGTCGTACATAGATTGCTTTTGCAAGATTAAACTCTGAGTTGTAGTTGTGTTTTTCACTCAGGACGTGTGTAATATACCCTTGCAGTGTCCCCATTGGTTGAGAATTTACCCAACCCCTTTCACTCTACTTGAAGTTTTTTTTTTTGAGACAGAGGCTCACTGGGTTGCCCTTAGAGTGCTGTAGCATCACAACTCACAGCAACCTCTAACTCTTGGACTTAAGTGTTTCTCTTGCCTCAGCCTCTCGAGTGGCTGGGACTATAGGTGCCTACCACAATGCCTGGCTATTTTTTGATTGCAGTTGTCATTGTTGTTTAGCAGGCCCAGGCCAGGCTTGAACCAGCCAGCCCCGGTGTGTGTGGCTGGCACCCTACCCACTGAACTATGGGTGCTGTCCACCTTACTTGAATTTAAGAGTTTTTCTCTCATATGAGGATGTAGTTGTTAATCTATTGGTTCCAATTTAGTACTGAGTACATGTAATGCTTGTTTTTCCATTCTCGTGATATTTCACTTAGGAGAATGTTCTCCACATCTGTTCAGGTTGTTGCAAAAGATAAGTCTCCCCTTTTTATGGTTGAATAGTATTCTATGGAATGTATATGCCACCATTTTTTAATCCATTCATGTGCTGAAGGGCACCTAGGTTCTTTTCACATCTTTGCAATTGTGAACTGTGCTGGTATAAACATTGTGTCCTTATGCTAAAATGTCTTTTTTGTGTGTGGGTAGATACCTACTCAATGGGATTGTAGCGTCAAATGGTAGGTCTACTTTTAGTTCTTTGAGGAGTCTCTATACTTTTTTCCATAGAGGCCCTAGTAGTTTGCAGTCCCACCAGCAGTGTCTGGAGTATTCTCTTCTCTCTGCATCCATGCCTTCATCTTTTGCTTTTGAGACCTTGTACTGTGAGCCATTCTCCCATGGGGGGTTAGGTGATATATCAAAGTAGTTTTTTTTTTTTTTATTTTTTTGAGACAGAGCCTCAAGCTGTCACCCTGGGTAGAGTGCTGTGACATCACAGCTCACAGCAACCTTCAATTCCTGGGCTCAAGCGAGTCTCCTGCCTCCACCTCCCAAGTAGCTGGGACTGCAGGCGCCCGCCACAACGCCCGGCCATTTTTTGGTTGCAGCCATCGTTGTTTGGCGGGCCCGGGCTGGATTCGAACCCCGCCAGCTCAGGTGTACGTGGCTGGCACCTTATCCCGTTGAGCCAGAGGCGCTGAGCCTCAAAGTAGTTTTGATTTTCATTTCTCTTATGATTAGGGACCATGAGCATTTTGTCTTGTGTTTGTTGGGCTGTCCTCATGAGAAAAGTTTCTGTTCATGTCTCTTGCCCAGTTTTTAATAGGGTTGTTAGATTTTTCTTGTTGATTTGCTTGAGTTCTTTGCAGATTATGGTTATTAGCCCTTTGTTGGATTCATAACATGCAGATATCTTCTCACATTCTGTGGGTTGTCAGTTTGCTTTGTTGATTATGTCCTTAGCTATGCAGAAGCTTTTAAACTTATCAGGTCCCATTTATTTATTTATTTTTGTTGCTGCAACTGCCAGTGGGGTCTTCTCTGTAAATTCTTTCCCTACGCCAGTAAGATTTAAGAGTTTTCCCCACACTTTTCCCTAGGGTTTTTATAGTTTGTCTTAGATTTAAATCTTTTATCTATCATGGATTAATTTTTGTAAATGATAAGAGGTGTGGGTCTAGTTTCAATCTTTTAATAGGGGTAACTAGTTTTTCCAGTACTATTTATTGAATAAGGATTCTTTTCCCCAGTGTATGTTTTGTTTGCCTTGTCAAAGATCAGATGGCAATATGAGGCTGTTTTCATCTCTAGATTCTCTGTTTGTTCCATAGCTCTACGTCTCTAATTTTTGTGCCAGTACCATGCTGTTTTGATCACCTTAGACTTGTAGTATAGTCTGAAGTCTGGTAAAGTGGTGACCCCAGGTTTGTTCTTAATTTGTAGAATTGCATTGGTTATTGGATTTTTTTCTGGTTCTGTGCAAAATGTAGGAACCTATTTTTCAAGATTTTCAAAGTGTGATGTTTGTATTTTAATGGGGATTGCATTAAATCTGTAGGTGGTTTGGGTAGTACCAAGCCATGAGCATGGTATGTTCTTTTATCTGATCACATCCTCTGTGATTTCTTTTCGAAGTGTTTCATAGTTCTGTCCAGAGATCTTTTAAATATATTCCAAGATATTTCATTTTCTTTTTTGTTTTTATTTTCTACTTTTAATTCATTTTTTATTTCAGATTAATATGAGGTTACAGATGATTAGGTTACATTGTTATATTTGTTGGACAGAGTCTGGGTTGTAGTTGTCCCTCACCCAGGAGGTGTGCCATATACTCTAACACTGTGCTTATTAAGTGAGCACATATTCCTTCTCTCCTCTCTTCTCCCCACCGTGGTATTTCTTTAATGCTATTGTGAAGAGTATTGTATCTTTGACTTGATTCTTAGCTTGACTCTTGTTGGCATACACAAAAGCTACTGATTTGTGTACATTGATTTTATATCCTGAGACATTGCTGTATTTCTTCATCAATTTCAGGCAAGAGTTTCATGGTTGAAGCCTTGGAGTTTTCTATGTATATGATCATATCATTAGCAAGGAGCGATAGTTTGACCACCTCTGTCCCTATTTGAATAACTTATTGTTCTCTTGTCTGATTGTACTGGCTAGGACTTCTAGCACTGTTGAAGAATAGCAGTGATAGAGGACATCCTTGTCTGGTTTCAGTTCTAAGTGGAAATGCTTTTAGTTTTTCTCCATTCAATATGATGTTGTCTGTGGGTTTGTCATAGATGGCTTCTATCAATTTAAGGAATGTCCCATCTGTGCCAATTTTTCTTATCAAAAAAGAATTCTGAATTTCATCAAATGCTTTTTCTGTGTCTATTGAGAGGATCATATGGTCTTTGTTTTTATTTCTTTTTATGTGGTGAATTACGTTTATAGATTTGCATATGTTGAAACAGCCTTGTATCCCTTGGGATGAAGCCCAGTTGGTCATGATGAATTATTTTTTTGATGCTTTGTTCAGTACTTTTGTGACAACATTAATTATATTGGTCTGTAGTTTTCTTTTTTTGTTGTATTCTTTCCACGTTTTGGCAACAGGGTTATATTTCCTTCATAGAGGGAGTTGGGGAGGGTTCCTTCCTTCTCAGTGTTTTAGAATAGATTCTGTAACATAGGTACAGATTCTTAAGTTTGCTGGAATTTAGGTGTGTAATCATCTGGTCTGGAACTTTTTTTGTTGGAAGCCTTTTTATTGTTGTTTCAATATTAGTGCTTGATACTGGTCTGTTCAAAAGTTCTATTTCTTCCTGCTTGAGTCTGGGGAGGTAGTGTAATTCCAGAAATTCATTCATTTTGTCCACATTTTTTTTTTTTTTGAGACAGAGTCTTATTTTGTCGCCCTCAGTAGAGTGCTATGGCATCACAGCTCACAGCAACCTCAGACTCTTGGGCCTAAGTAATTCTGTTGCCTCAGCCTCCCAAGTAGCTGGGACCATAGGCGCTTGCCACAATGCTCAGCTATTTTTTGTTGCAGTTGTCATTGTTGTTTAACAGGCCCAGGCCAGGTTTGAACCTGCCAGCTTTGGTGTATATGGCTGGTGCTGTAACCACTGTGCTATGGGCGCTGAGCCATTTCTTCCACATTTTTAAATTTGTGAACGTAGAGTTTTTGAGTTTTCAGTGATGATATTTTGTATTTCTGTGATATCTCTTGTCATTTTCCTTTTTTAAAAAATTTCCGATTGAGCTCATTTGAGATCTTACTTTTCTGTTCCTGGTTCATTGGGCCAAAGTTTTTTTTTTTTCTTTTTTTTTTTAATTTGAGACAGAGTCTAACTTTGTTGCCTTTGGTAGAGTGCTGTGGTGTTGTAGTTCACAGCAACCTCAAACTCTTCAGCTCAAATGGTCCTCTTGTCTCAGCCTAACAAGTAGCTGGGACTACAGGTACCCACTAAAGGCACCTGCCACAATGCCTGGCTATTTTTTTAGAGATGGGGTCTTGCTTTTGTTCAGGCTGTTCTTGAACTCCTGAGTTCAAGCAGTCTACTCACCTCAGCCTCCCAGAGTGTTAGGATTACAGGCGTGAGCCACTGCTCCCAGCTAGGTTTATCAATTTATTTATCTTTTCAAAGGGCCGACTTTTTGTTTCATTAGTCTTCTGAACAGTTCTTTTGTTCTCCATTTCGTTTAGTTCTGATCTGATTTTGGTTATTTCTTTTCTTCCTTTTTTTTTATTTTGAGACGGAATTCACTTGGTCGCTCTCCGTAGAGTGCCATGGTGTCTTAGATTACAACAACCTTAAACTCTTGGGCTCAATCGATCCTCTTGCCTCAGCCTCCCAAGTAGCTGGGACTGGCCACCACAACGCCTGGCTGTTTTTAGAGATGGGGATCTCTAGCTCAGGCTGGTCCCTAACCCGTGAGCTCAGGCAATCTACTTGCCTTGGCCTCCCAAGTGCTAGGATTGCCCACCCTGGTTATTTCTTTTCTTCTGCTGGGTTTGAGATTAGATTGCTCTTCCTTTTCCAGTTCCTTGAGATGATTCATTAGGTTGTTGATTTGCACTCTTTCTGATTTCTGGAGGTAGGCATTTAATGCAATGAATTTCCTTCTTTGGATTGCCTTTGCAGTATCCCACAGGTTTTGACAACTTGAGGCTTCATTGTCATTTTGTTCTAGGAATCTAATGATTTCTTTCTTTATCTGCTCCTTGACCCAGCTATATCATTCAGCAATAGATTATTTAGTTTCCATGATTTTGTGTGGGGATGAGTGTTTCTTTTGGAATTGAGTTCTACTTTAATTTCATTGCAGTCTGTAAGATACAAGGTACAACTGCTATTTTCTTTTTTTTTTTTTTGAGACAGAGCCTCAAGCTGTCACTCTGGATAGAGTGCTGTGGCATCACTGCTCACAGCAACCTCCAATTCCTGGGCTCAAGCCAGTCTCTTGCCTCCGCCTCCCAAGTAGCTGGGACTACAGGCGCCCGCCACAACGCCCGGCCATTTTTTGGTTGCAGCCGTCATTGTTGTTTGGCGGGCCCGGGCTGG
>CAUYRH010055410.1:0-39206 GCA_963574655.1 Perodicticus potto | reverse complement strand
GGTGGAGGGAGGGTAATTGGTGGGGCCACACCTATGGTGCATCTTAGAAGGGTACAGGCAAAACTTACTAAGTGCAGAATACAAATGTCTTCATACAATAACTAAGAAAATGCCATGAAGGTTATGTTAAACAGTTTGATGAAAACATTTCAGATTGTATATGAAACCAGCACATTGTACCCCTTGATTGCACTAATGTACGCAGCTACGATTTAATAAAATATATATATATATATATAAAATAAAATAAAATCCTAAAATGCAAATGCTCAGAAAACCAAGTGTTTTATGAAAATTTGTGGCACCCATTTGTTGGAAAAGCCTGACCTGAACAGACATAAAACTATATGTTGCCTTTATCCCACTCAGAGTGAATTTATTTTATTAAAGAAAAGTTAATGTGTTTGCTGACAGGTTGCTGCCCTAGGCCCCACTAGAAGTGCTACAATATCTATACCAGGTTATCTTTCTATAAATTAAAAAATTCTGAATTTTAAAGCACAAATAGCCCCACAAGTTTCAGATAAGGAATTGTGGCAGAGCTGGAATTCAAATCTAAGCTACCTGTTTGGCTGCTAGAGTCTGTGCTCCTAATCACTCTGTGATTATTTTCAGAGACTATTTAATGACGTGGAAAAATATTTCTAATTCAAACACTTAAATATTTATTGATTATATACTATGTGCCAGACAAATTTTAAATTGCAATTGTGACAAGTGCTGCTAAGGAGAAACAACTGGTGTCAGAAGAGCCTACATTAAGGAGGTTTGTCCTAGACAGAGTAGTCAGAGGCAGTTTCCCTGAGGAAACATTTGATCTGAATGTGAAGCATGAGCAAGAGCTAACCAGACTAAAGAGAAGAGGGGAAAGCATAGCTGGTAGGGAGAAGAGCATATGTAAAGGCCCTGCAGTAGGAGGAAAAATGGTGACAAAAAACTGAAAAAGAGCCAATGTAGAGTAACTATATACCTCTGTTCGTCTGAAGGGCAGTCCCAGGTTAAACCTTTTGTCCCTGTATAAATAATAACATTCTCTTTTATTCTAAAAAAAATTTTCATCTGGATGATAAAGTTATGGTTACCCAAATTTTAGGCCACATTAGCGTTATGTCTTTATTCCAAGAATAATGAAAAGCCATGATAGATTTTAAGCCGGGGGCTGGGAGGGCATGAGTAGCATAATCAAATTTTAATTGTTAAAACATCACTTCTGCTGCAGTGCAAAGGATGGATGGGAATATTGAAAGGATAGAATGAACACCTTTAGACCAGTTAGGATGCTATCACAGGAGACTGGGCAAGAGGTAACAGTAGTTTGGTCTAGGGCAGTGATTTTCAACTGGTATTGCTGCAAAAGAATCTTAGGCGTGCTGCAAAAATTTTGAAAGAGCACTGATTAAATTATTTTTGAAAGGCAGTCAAAGCACAGAAAATATATTCCTTTTTTGTTACTCTTTTGATCAACATAATTTAAGTGTGCCATAGAAGTTTAATTATAGGTTCAAGTGTGCTGTGAAATAAGAAAGGTTGAAAAATACTGTTCTACGGTATAGTAGTAGGAACAGAAATAAGTGAACGGATTTAAGATTTAGTTTGAAGACAAATTGGACAGAACTTGATGATTATGTGGAGGGAATGGTGTCAAGGATGAGGCCAAGATTTTAAGCTTGGAAACTACACAGAGGGTGGTATAATTCACGGAGATAGAACACTAGAGGTTTACATGGGCTAAAAACTTTAACGTGTGATGTATCTGCATATGGGTCACAATTTGAAGGCACAGCCCTGGAGAACAAGGAGAGAAAATTTAGGTTCAAAACCTGTTCATGTTTTTTCCTATTCACAGAGCCCTCCTCTGTGACCAGTCTATTTTCTGAGTGAATGAATATTCGAATTGTTACTGGTCAGACGGAAAAGAAGGTCCTCCTGAGCTAGTAATGAGGGACCAGGGGTATCAGACCTGTTTTAGATCGTGAACAGGCCTTATAACTAACTCCCAAGTGCTTTACATTTACCTTACACAGACGTTTCACGTATATAAGCTCATTCAAACCCACAACTTTGTAAGAAATTATAATCTGTATTTAAGAAACTGAGGCAGAGTGCTTAAATCACCTGCCCACAGAGCCAGAAGGGGCTGCTCCTATGTCACCCTACGTCTTCCATGTGCACCCACTGTGTGCAAAGGACTATATTAAGTGCTGTGAGGAAACTACCATATAATAAGGTCCTACTTGGTGCCAGGCTCGACATTACAGGGAGAGAAAGGACAAAACGCAACTTTAGAATTTCTAAGGATGTTTTACTTTTCCCGCATACTTACCCTAGAGCAAACTCCCTTCAAACTTTCAGAAAGGTTCAGGTCCCAAGATGGGGGTGGAGGTGAGACCGGTGTAGATGAATGGGGACGGCCAAGGAGCACCCCAAACTGCGGAACCGGGGGAAGGGGGGTCCCAACGGCTCTGCCCCAGCAGACACCAGGAGGGGCCCGCGGGCGCGGCCCGGTCCCTCCACAGCCGGGGCCGCCAGCCGACCCGCAGCGGGAGGCCCAGGGGCCCGTTTGCCCCGCGCGTTGCTATAGCAACGGCCCCGCCGGCGACCGCCCCGGGCCGGCCGCACCCTCCGCGGGGCCGGCCCTGCGCTGCGACCCCAGCGGCCACTCACTCCTGCTGGCCGGCGGGCTGGCCTCCGACGGGCGCGCACGGTTCCCGCCGGTTATTGCCCAGGCCCGAATGCTGCACCTGGAGAAACTTTTCGATCCGCAGAGCAGCCGCGGGGAGGTGGACGGGGGCCGCGCAGGGACAAAGCGCGCCGGCGGGCGCGAAGCCCCTTCTCCCGGGCGCCGGGCTGGCGGGGAGGCGCCGGCCCCACAACGGCGCCCGCGTGCCGACCTGAGAATCCTCTCCCCGGCACAGGGAAGCAGCCACATGTTAGACAAAATTAAAGCTTCGTAACAGTAATACCACGGCACTGAACGCATGCCCACACCAGCATTCTCACTCCGGAGCTGGGGCTGCTGGCCTGGCGCTGGTGTTGCGGAGCTGGCCCAAAAAGACAGGAGAGGGCAGGGGGAGGTGTTTGTCTTCACCGGAGAGAGCTGAAAAGACTCCTGATGGACCAAATGACAATTCCCAGGCAAATGACAATTGCCACAAATCTCTGTGGGACCATGCACTAGACGCTAGAAATACAGGCTCCAGCTGTATGCTAATAAATGTATGGACCTAAAGTAAGAAGGCTTCAAGGCTTCTGTGGTCCGAAGCCCTGTTCTCTAGCAGCTGCGGGGAAGACTTTCAACTTTCCTAATACTAGCCCAATTATTTGAGGAAGATGGTCTCTAAAATTAATTTGATTGATAGCCAATAACTATCTGTAATACAGCAGGTCGATTCATTTCATTGCTTAGAGGTAGAGGTACATTTAGCAACTAGTTCATCCTGTCCTGCCCAATAAAAAACTCAAAATGGCTCATGAGACTTTGGGAGGTCAAGGCAGGAGGATCCCTTGAGAATTTGATTCTTTTTCTAGCTTCAAAAGGCTACCTACATTCCTTGGCTAGTGGCCCTCTTCCTCTATCTTCAAAGCCAGCAATATTGCATCTTACTGACTATGCTTCTAATGCCACATCTTCCTCTGATTCTAGCTTGGAAAGATTCTTGGCTTTTAAGGACTTGTATGATTAGACTGGGCCCACCCCCCCCAAAAAAGAAAAAACCAAGATAATCTCCCTCTTTAAGATCCTTGACCACATCTGTTAAGCACCTTTTGCACACAAAGTAGCATACTCACAGGTTCCAGGTATTAAGATTTGGACATCTGTGGGGAGAGGCACCTACCACACTAATACAATCACTTTAAGATCTGTGTAGAAAGATGAATGCAAGAAATGTATTTCAATCCTGAGTGCCAGGAGGAAATATATATATATATATATATATATATAGAGAGAGAGAGAGAGAGAGAGAGAGAGAAATTCTCAAGGGAAATATATCCCTTGAGAAATTGGGATGCTTTTTCTTTATGAAGAAAACAAAGCATGAGATTGATCACATTTCCCTTTTCCCTTTGACTTCCAGGAAAATAGGACCCAAATTTACAGCTCAACTTTAAGGAGCTCCAGTGGTGCAATCAGTTAGCACGTGGTACTTACCTGACTACTCAACATTAATAACCTTTTGTATATATGTATATACATTGTATATATGTATATTACAATTTTCTCCTGTTCTCTCTTTCTCTCATTTTCCCTCATTCCACTTTAATCTTGTTAGGGATTTTTTTTTCGTGTTGTACTACTATTTTAAGCTGCTTTAAATATTTTACACTTACTGTTTCCTCTGCCTAGAAGGCTTGCCCCCATTGCTCTACAAGGCTGATTACTTATCATTCAGATCTCAGCTCACTTGCCACCTCCTCAGACAAGCCTTCCCTGATCTCCCAATCTAACTAAGGTAATCCCACTTCCCAGTCTATCACATTTCCCTGCTTTCTTGTCTCAAAGCTAACTAACAGATCATCTAATCTGTTAGTTTTCTTTCTTCCCTCAAGAGAAGTTAAGCTCCAAAACAGTAGGAACCTAGCCTCTTTTTTAATTGCTTATTTTTAATACCTGCAATAGTGCCTGGCACTTAGTAGCTATTTAATAAAAATGATGGCATTAGTAAATGAAAGAATTAATGGAAGAAAGGAAAGAAGAAAGGGAGGAAGGGAAGGAGAAAGAAGGAGAAAGGAAGGAAGAAGATTTTGTAGAAGATGTAAGATGTACATGGATAATAGGTGGATAAACAGACTGACAAATAGAAAAATATTGACTTCCAATGGGAGGGTGTCCAGCATACTCCCTGAATGAAGGGCTCAACTACAACTTAAACTTTACCTTAGAAATGAAAACAATGTAACCTAAACATTTGTACCCTCATATCAATCTGAAATTCTTTTTAAAGTAGCAGATATTTAGGATAGAAAAGTGTAGAGATCTAATAAACAACATGAAGGCTATAAGACTGTATTGTATTCACAAATTTTGCTTAAAGAATAGATGAAGTATTCTTGTCACACACAAAAATGAGTAATTATATAAAATGATCAAACTGTCAATGTGCTTGGTTATAGTAACTTTTCACTAAACATATATAATAACATCATGCTATGCATCTTACATATATACAATAAAGTTTTAAAAGATTCTATAAAAAGGAAAAAAAGAAAAATATTCACTTCCAATGTGCAAATGTTACTAATATTTATATAGAGTAGCCAAAGGAACTATACAAGAAAGTAGAACATATTCAATTCCCTAAATTATATACACAGACATCCTGAGTTTCCTTGGGTAACTCTTGGTAGAATGCCTTAGACAAACTTTTCTTAAATGTTCAAGTAGTTCAAAAGGAGCTACATTAAATATTATGACTAGTTACCATAGCTGAAGTCATGAATTCTCAGTGAGATAATGGATTGCAAGACCATGACCACTAACATGACAAACTCTTAACACAAGGTACTCAGAAACTATTCTAAGAGTTATTACTAAACAACAACCTGGTCTCATTCTACTCCTATAATTATTAACATCACCACTGGCAACAAGTGTTACATGTTATTTACTTACAAGCTCTATGGTAACATCATTGTTACAATGTAATATTAAACTGCTTGACATTTAAGGAAGCAGAGATGTGAGAATTGAAGTTTGTCAATAACAAAAGATAGAAGAAATTAGTACAGTTTATTCCAGGGTTTGTTGACCCTGTCGATAAAAATATCAGACTCTGGAGAAGGTGGGAGGACTTCAGTTTTCTTAAGTCAATAAGCAGTTGACTTATACATTTATTAAATTTCCTTTCTGCTATTCAAATGATTTTTAACAGACTATTTCACCAAAAAAACCATAAGTTTTCTGTTCTATAAGACAAATTAGGAGATATTTAGATTATTATATATTATATTAAGATTTCTTAAATTGGGAACATGTCTTTGAAAAGCATATACAAAATGTCACTTTTCCTAATGAGGTCTGTCTTTGATTATTGGTAGGTCTAACCAATTTATACAAATCTTGCCATTTTTCTCTTTTTCTACTTTAACAAAAGGAAACATTAACCCCACAGCTCAAAAATGAAATAAATATTTGGCAAATAACTCAGTTTGGTCCATTTTGGATGTCTGCCCTAATCTCCTTGTTAGATAAAAATAATTAGAGTTCAGGTTTGTGCATACCAAAAGATGGAAGACTTACATTGCAAAAATGGTAGTGCTCCCCAAATCAAGTTATAAATTTATTGCAATCCTTATCAAAAGGATTCAGATGAAATTGATAACCTGATCCTAAAATTCATATGGAAATGAAAGGGCCAAGAGCAGGCAAAACAATCTTAAAAAGAAATTAGAAGACTCACAATTCCTGATTTCAAAACTTACTACAAGCATACAGTCATCAAGACTGAGCCATACTGATATAAAGACAGACATACAGATTGATGAAACAGAATTGAGAGTCCAAAAATAAATCTACTTGTCTATGGTCAGTTGACTAGAGTGCCAAGGCAATGCATTGGGGAGAGTTTCAACTAATAATGCTGGGAAAACTGGGTATCCACAAGCAAAGAAATAAATTTGAACCTGTACTTCACACCTATACAAAAGTTAACTCAGAATGGGTCTAAGAGCTAATTATATGAGCTATAACTATGAAACTGTTAGAAGAAACATAAGTATAAATTTTTGTGATCTTGGGCAATGCTTCTTAGATACAGCACCTAAAGCAAAAGCAATGAAAGAAAAAAATAGATAAACTGAATTTCATCAAAATTAAAGCTTTTGCGCTTCAAAGAATAGTATCAAGAGGGTAAAAACACAATCCATAAGAAAAAAGAACGTATTTGCAAGTCATATATCTGATAAAGGGTCTAACAGCTAAAAAAATACCTCCTACCACTCAGCAGTATAAAAGACAGCCCAGTTTAAAAACAGGCAAAGCATTTGAATAGAAAATTTTCCAAAGAAGTTATATAAGTGGCCAATAAGCATATGAAAAGATGCTCAACATCATTAGTCAGTCAAGAAATGCAAATGAAAATCATAATGAGATACCAGCCAGAAGTAGTGGTATGTGCCTGAAGTCCAACTATTTGAGTCCAGCCTTGGCAACAAAGCAAGACCCTGACTCTAAAAAACATAATAAATTAAATTAAATTAAGTTAAATTTCTTTAAAAAGCATAAAGAGACACTGTTCCATACCCACTAGGATGACTATAATAAAAAAGATTGAAAATAACAAGTGTTGGTGAAGATATGGAGAAATTGAAACCTTCATACATCGCTAATGAGAATGTAAAACAGTATAGTTGCTTCGAAAAGCAGTCCAGCAATTCATCAGATAATTAAACACAGAGTCATCATATGACCACTCTCTGGTATACACCCAAGAGAATCAAATATATGTCCACACAAAAATTTCTACATGAATGTTCACAGTAGAATTAGTCATAATAGCAAACAAGAGGAAGCAACAAATGGCCATAAAATGATGAATGAATAAACAAACAATGATATATCCACGGAGTGAAACATTATTTACTCATAAAAATAAATGATGTATTAACTAACACATGCTACAGTATGGATGAACCTTATACTAAGTCAAACAGGTCAGATGCAAAAGGCCATATGTTGCATGATTCCATTTACATGAAATGATCATAATAAGCAAATCTATAAAGGAAATAAATTGGTGGTCACCAGGAACAGGGAGGAGAGGAAAAGGAAGAGAGATGACTAACAGACATGAGATTTCTTTTGGGGATGAAGGAAATCATTCTAAAAGTAGACAATGGTAGGGTTGCACATCTCACAAATTGAATCTTCTAAAAGCCACTGAATTGTATTCTTTAACAAGGTGAATTCCGTGGTATATGAATTAAATCTCAACTTAAAAAGTAAAAAGAATAATGCTTCATATTTTATAATTCTCACACATTTCTTTTCACTTTTTAACTTCTTTGGAATTTGGTTACATCTTATAACCAATTACATATTAATATCGTTGGCAGCCAAGCACTGTGCCAAATGCTTTATATGTATATATTAACTTAATCTTTATGACAACTCTATGAGCTAGGTGCTATTATTATCCCATTTTGTAGACAAAGAAACAGAAGTACACTATGCTGGAGCAATTTGTCCAAGACCACACAGCTAGTATGTATTAATTCCTTCCAGGATGTCTGGTCCAGAGTATGTGTTCCTAACCATTCGGTGTCACTGCCTCTCTTACCTGTAACAAGCTCTGAGTGCAAGTCAGTTGAACAGTCTTTAAGGTTCCCCAAAGCAAATTTGGCCAAGAAAGTAACTAAAGCCAATGGTCTTGGAATGTGATAAAAACACAACTTGGAAGTTTGACTCCTTCATCAAAACATTTTTTGGCTACCTCTCAGGGGTTTCACAGTCCAGATCTGCATTTACTAAGCTCAGGTAACAGAGAATGTTCTCTTTCTACTTGGCTTACAGGCAAGTACAAGGAGCTGGAGACTTAGTCTAGACTCATATCCTCCCAGCTGACTGCAGAAATTGACCTCCCTCTCTTGTGAACAGTCTGAGTGACCGGCAGGCTCAGCTAGGTTCAAGCATGAGGCTGGAGGGATGAGGTGCCTTTTACTCACATGTGAAGAGTATAGAGCCAGGGGAAAAGCCACCAGAAGTCATCCCAGGAAAGAGTGCAGTCAGATCTGGGACAAATGTTCCACCTCCCTGTCACCTGACATCCAGTTTTACTGATTGAATATAAGATAAATCATGGGAAGATCAGAAGGATTCCTGAGAATTCAGGGGTATCCAGCATGCCCAAGCTCAAGAGAAGAAATAGACGGTGTCACTTCCAAGAACTATAGGCAGAGGGAAAGGAAAGCCAAGCCCTGCCTGCCCCCATGCTGACAATGCTCTTGCCATACTCAGCCCTGCTGAGTCCCCTCAGACACCAGGCGCCTGTTCAGAATGGCTGGGCAAACCCAGACTGATCCTGATTGCTTCCAACAAGCTGGCCTCCATTCCCTGAAGCCAGAAGGAGGTAGATGTTGGACTCAGAGACCTCCACTGCCTTTCCAGATTCTCTTACAAAAGCTTCAGTAGCATTTTCCAGCCATGGGTAATAGTAGCTCCACCCTCCCACCCCACCCCCAGCTGAGGCCTTGGAACCAAACCCAGTCCTTTCAGAAGAGAAATGACTAAAGCACAGGGGTCATAAGTGACCACTAGTGAGTCAGGACACTGGATGTGGATTGCCATACAACAGAAAGAGGGGTGAGCAGAGAAGGTACCTGGAATCCTCATCCTTTACTTCTGTTTTTCTTCCTAAATTTTTATTTGGAAGTAATTTCAAACTTAAAGAAAATTTAAGTAAAAATAGTGAAAATAATGCCCAGTATATTTGCTTTTACCCGGCTTCACCTATTAATATTTTACCCCATGTGCTCCATTCATAGCTATCTATACCTTTATGTATGTGTGTTTTTAATTTTTTTTTTTTTTGAGTCCGAGTCTCACTCTGATGCCCCAGGTAGCATGCCTCATTGTTCAAAGAAACTTCAAACTTTTGGGCTCAAGCGATTCTCTTGCCTCAGCCTCCCAAGTAGCTGGGACTACAGGTGCCCACCACAATGCCTGGCTACTTTTTCTATTCTTACTAGAGACAGGGTCTCACTCTTGCTCAGGCTGGTCTTGAACTCCTGAGCTCAAGCAATCCACCCACCCCAGCCTCCCAGAGTGCTACGATTACAGGCATGAGCCACCGTGCCCAGCCTATATTTTTAAAATTAAAAATGTATGTACATCCATAGGTTTTCCCTGTCCCATTTAAGGATAAGTTATAGTATAGCCTCTTACTCCTGAATATTCCAGTGCATATTCCCCCAAAACAAGGATATCCTATTACATAACCACAGTACAGTTATCAACTTCAGCACACTTAACATTAATACAATAATATAATCTATTGTTCATAATCCCAATTTTGTCACCTGACTCAATAGTGTCCTTGATAGCATTTTTAACTTTGCTAAAGGATTCAGTGTGGGGGCATTATTACATTTAGTTGTCATATGTCTTTAGCCTTCTTTAACCTTGACATTTTCCTACCTTTTATTTGCCTTTAATGACAGGGAAATCTTGAAAGAATCCAGTCTCCCATCCCCTTCTTCATTTAATATAACATTTCTCATTTTGGGCTTGTCTGATGTTTCTCTGTGATAAGATTCAGGTTATGTATTCTTAGCCACAACATTGTATAGACGATAGGTGATGTTGTGTCTGGGTATCACACCTGCACAGCACATCTATCTGTCCCTTACTGGTGACGTTATTTTATCTGATTTCTCCACTATATAACTGCTGTATATTTCCCCGTTCCCCACAAATAATGAGCAGTCATTGGAAAGACAATTTAAGACTATACAAATACCCTGCTTCTCATCAAAATTTCCCCATAGAGTTAGCCCTTACTAAGTTTTTCTGACTTTCCCTGGAGCTAAATGAGTGCCACTGGTGCCACCTATGGGGCTGCCAGCACACGGCTACAAGGGGAAATGATCTGCAAACCTTGTCAGTCCTGTCCTTTGTCTGGTGTCTAGGTGTTATTTCAGCCTCAGATACTTTGAAAGAAGTGCCTGACTCACACTACCTGAGTTCTAGTCTGGACACTGCCACTAACTCATGAGGAACCCTGGACAAGTTCTTCTCCAGACTTTAGAGTCCTCGGTAAAATGGGAGATTGGATGACAAAGACTTGAGTTATATATTCATTCAACTAATATTTGCTAAGCGACTACAGGAACTAGGATCTAGTCAAGATTTCTACTCTCAGGCAAGAGGGGTGACCCAGACAATGAACTATAAAACAAGCAAGGAAAAAAGATAAATATTAGTTCATAGTAGTAAGGGCTAATGATGATAATAAAACAGGATTGTCAGAGATAGTGCCTAGGGTCTACTTTAGATTATGCAGTTAGGAAAAGCTCACCAAGGAGAAGGTTTGAGCAAAAACATAACGGATGACACGGAGCCAACCCCAACATTGAGAAGTATGAAGGATAGAGTCTTCCAGGCAGAGGAAAAGGATTTGAGGATGATTAGGTATTTGGTACTTTCTACTTACATATCTATGGTTCTTTGAGGGAGTCAGGACAGAGACCCAGGAAACTTCCAGGTATCTCTGAAGCAAAGTAAGAGAAGAATAAGAGAGAAGTATGTTCTCTGGCACAACAGGGAGGGATTCTAGAGGTAATGAAGTGATTTTTAAAAGATGAGCTAAGATTTAGAAAGTAAACTACAGGCTGGGTGCCATGGCTCACACCTGTAATGCTAGCACTCTGGGAGGCTGAGGCAGGTGTATTGCTTGAGATCACAAGTTCTAGACCAGCCTGAGCAAGAGCAAGACCCCCATCTCTACTAAAAATGAAAAACTGAGGCATGAGGATTGCTTGAGCCCAAGAGCTGGAAGTTGCTGTGAGCTATAACACCACAGCACTCGGCTCGGCGCCTGTCACATACACCTGAGCTAGCAGGTTCAAATCCAGCCCGGGCCCGCCAAACAACAATGACGGCTACAACCAAAAAACGGCCTGGCGTTGTGGTGGGCGCCTGTAGTCCCAGCTACTTGGGAGGCTGAGGCAAGAGAATCTCTTGAGCCCAGGAGTTGGAGGTTGCTATAAGCTGTGATGCCACAGCACTCTACCCAGGGCGACAGCTTGAGGCTCTGTCTCAAAAAAAAAACACCACAGCAGTCTACCCAGGGCGACAGCTTGAGACTCTATCTCAAAAAAAAAAAAAAAAAGAAAGAAAGAAAGAAAGAAAGATAGGCTACAGAAGAGGAAAAAGTCAGCCCACATAGGAAAGGAGGAAAATGGGGAGCACACAGGAGTCATTGGTTATGGCGATTCTGAAATGCAAATGAGCAAATATTTTGAGGGCCCCTTAGTCTTGGGTAGGAATTATTCATTATTTTCTGATTCTGATTCCTGGGGGTAGCTCCCTTGTCCTTGTTCTTCTTATCCCTTGGTTCCACCCTCTCAAACAGTGGTTCTCAACCTTCCTAATGCCATGGCCCTTTGATATAATTCATGTATGTCAAGACTCATAGGTTGAGAACTGCTGCTCTAAGAGCTTCTACCTTTTCAGTGTCCCAGTTGATATGGGAGTTGAGGAATAAACCTCTTTGGGGACGAAGAAGCTTTCTCAACCCATTCTCTACCATAGATGCTTAGAATCAAAAGAGTCATTTATAGTCTTGAGAAAATGCTCCCGAGGCCTCCAGATTACAGTTTGGTTTTATGCATTCATGGAGACAGAAATTACAGGTAAAATCATAAATCAATACATGGAAGGTATACATTGGTTGGGCCAGAAAAAGGCGGGACATCTCCAAGCAGGAACTTATAAGTCATAGGTGGGTTTTAGGGATTCTTTAGCTGACAATTGGTTAAAAGAGTTAAGCTTTGTCTAAAGACCCAGAGTCAGTGGAAAGGAATGCTTGAGTTAAGATAGGGATCTGCTAGGATGCTTAAGTTAAGATAAAGGGGTCTTCCTCTCAAGTGATACTATATCAGAACCAGGTTGGGAAGTAAACCACATAATATTAGGTTAATAAAACCTGTTTAGGAAAATTTTATGTTTGTAGGTGTGACTCACCAGGCCTCCTCAAAAGGAGTTTGGGCAAAAGAAAAAAGCTAAAGTTAGTCCTCCTGAGAACTGCAGTAATCCTCTCTTATCCACAGTAGATACGAAGTGTCCATAAAGTTCGTGTGCGATTTAAAATAGTTGAGTATTCCAAGACCCTCAGAGGATACCTGAAAACATGATGGTACTGAACCCAATATACTACCCAAGTAAACATATACACCTATGATAAAGTTTAATTTGCAAATTAGGCACAATAAGAGAATAACAACAACTGAAACTACAGAAAGTGAAACTATGGATAAAGGGCTTGTTGTTCTCAAGCCTGTCTCTCTCTCTCTTCTTTCTTTCTCCCTACAGACTTTGGTGGAAAGGCCACATCCTTAGAAATTTTTCCCTCAATCACATACAGCTAAAAGATTTTACCAGACATTATACTCTTTTTTATATATATATTTTTTATTGTTTTCATTCTATTGCCCTAGGCTTGAGTGCTGTGGAGTTAACCTAGTTCACAACAACTTCAAACTCCTGGGTTCAAGCATCCCTCCTGTCTCAGCCTCCCGAGTAGAAGGAACTACAGGCACCTGACACAATGCATGGCTAATGTTTCTATTTTTAGTAAAGATGGGGTCTCACTTTTGCTTAGGCTGGTCTCAAACTCCTGAACTCAAGCAATCCTCCTGCCTTGGTATCCCAGAGAGCTAGGATGACAGGCGTAAGCCACCATGCCCAGCTGCATTATACTCTTACTTTGAAATTTTCCCTAAAGTACTTTAATCCATTTGAAAGTTTAAACAATGAATCTTATGGCCATAATTTTAATTTGATCCTGGCCTCAGGCTACATTTTAATGGACCATCACTATTCAAACTCTTGATTTTATATTTTAGTCTTCAGGGTGAAGAAGCTATTACCTCTTCAAAACCCTAAATCTTTGAATTTTTGAATACTCTCATTTCTATTACTCCTTTGCAAAAGCAAGAGAATTCTTCTCTGAATCCTTTTCTTTCTTGAAGTGTCTTTTTTCCTCTTGAAATATCTTGATAAACCGAGTATCAACCAACATATGCTACCGATGTTCTATTTTTCAAGCTCCTCCACTACTGAAATTCATTAAGTATTTGATCTTCCTTTCAAGTTACCATAGATTATAATTTGGCCAAATGTTTTTTCCACTGCATAACATGAATACTATCTTTCTAGTCACCATTATCAGTTTCCTTACTACCCACCTGCTAAGCCAATGCCTTGAATCTTAGTGTTTTGTTATTGTTTGACTGTTTTTCCCCAAATTAACTCAAAGTACTTGGTGCCATAGGCTAGCTTATGCTGCAGTAATGAATCACAATTCTCACTGGTTAATCGAAAGTTAAGTTCTCATTAGTGCAAAATCTGCTGTAGACATGGGCAATTCTGCAAAACACATATTCTACATGTAAAGAGAGAAAATGAAGAATCAAACATCAAGTAAGAGCTCTTAAAATTTTCAACCTAGAAATGACCTCCATCACTTACACTCACATCTCATCGGCCAAGTCAAGTTTCATAAAGACTTCTAAAATAAAGGGTGTTCGATGGTGAAGTCCTTTCATGCACTGAGAAGGGGGAAGGTGCTAGAGGCACTCTGCCGCTCTGCTGTTTGTAGGAGCTTCTCTTTGTCTTTAGTGTTCTGAAGTTGCATTACAATTTATTTATTTTTTATTTTTCCTAAGTGTATTTTGTTCTACATCTTTTTTTTTTTTTTTTGAAACAGAGTCTCACTCTGTAGAGTCTCACTCTGTAGAGTGCTATGGCATCACAGCTCACACCAACCTCAAACTCTTGGGCTCTAGTAATTCTCTTGCCTCAGCCTCCCAAGTAGCTGGGACTACAGGAGCCCACATGATGCCCACCTATTTTTAGAGACAGGGTCCTGCTCTTGCTCAGGCTAGTTTCAGAACTCCTGAGCTCCAATCCACCTGCCTTGGCCCCTGGTCTACATATTATATCTATGAATTCCTATCATTCATCACTTCTGGATAGCTCTCAGCCATTTTCTCTTCAAATGTTTTCAATTGTCTCCTGATATTTTTAGTTTGTTTAAACTAGGATACAAATAAATTTCATACGTTTCAATTAGTTTATAGGCCTTTTGAGTCTCTTTAACATATAGTTTTCCCCTCCATCTCACTTTTTTCCCACTTGCAATGTAAACCATGTTATTTGTCCTACCAGTTCTTATAGACTGGATTTTGCTGATTATGATAATTTTGTTCCTGTATTCTCTATATTTCCTGTCAATTGGGAGTTAATTTGTAAACTAGTAGATGTAGAGACTTGATTAGCTTTAGATTCTATTTATGAATCCTTCATAGGTGATATTGTGTTCTTCAATCAGGAGCCACATAATGTCTGGGTTTCTTTCTTTTGGTAATGTGAGCAGCTGTGGATGGTCATTGCCCAGATTCATTAATTCATGAAGGGTTGAAAAATGGTCAAATTCCAAATCTATCAATCCTTCTTCAATTATTGTGGAACACTTCTAAAAGAGAAACAGCCCCTCATCAATTACGTGGTTACTTAGAAATTCAGCTAATATAGGAAATAAAGGACGAATGCTTCATTAATCTAGTTAATAAATATTAAAAGTCACAGAGGCACTGCCCTTGCAGAACCTTTGCCATGAAGTCAGTGTCAATGGGCCACACCATACTTGGGAATCACTGGAACAAATGAGGAGCCCTAGGTAAGAATAACTGCTTCCACCTGCCTCAGGCCTTAGCCATTAGGCCGGGGCAAGACTGCAGCTGTCTGTTCGAGTTCACAATCGTTGAGCAGATCTTTACTTCTTTAATGCTAAGAAAGTTTGGCCTCAGCAGGTCTTACGCTTCTGCCAAAGGTGGAGGCCACAGACACAGCAATTTCCAAAAAATCTCAGGAATATCCTCCCATCCTGGTGCACAAATAAAGCACTATTTTTGGAATACTGGTTAGAGTATAGGCTCAGCTGCTGTAACCAATAAAAGACCCCCACGATAAGTGGTCTTAAAAAATAAAAATGTATTTCTTTCTCAGGTAATAGTCCAAAGAAGTAAGCAGGCAGTTCAAAGCAGACATGGCTCTGCTCCATGAGATTGCCAAAAAACCTAGGCTCTTTCTAACTTCTTGTTCACCATTCTCTGGGACGTCACCTCTGTCTGCGTGATAGAAGCTTGATGACCAATAGCGTAAATGTTCCTATCTGGAGGTAGAAGTAGGGAGTTAAGACCTGGAAGACAAGCAATTTCATGCAAAATGTGCCTTGGAGGTTGTATACATGATTGCTTCTCATAATCTATTGGCTAGAATTTATTTAAAAGACAACATCCAGATGTAAAGGAGGTTGGGAAAAGGCGGGGGGAGGGGTTATTACTAAAATTAATATGAAAATAAGTATTGGCAACAATTTATCTATGGTACAATTGGAAAGCTGCCCCTAGGGACTGGTTACATATACCCTCTCATTTCCCAAACCCTATCCTGTGGAAGGGCTTTAGGAGTGATGTCTGTAGGACAAGATTCTCCCCCACAACCTTTGCATAGCTCCAAGGCCCATGAATGAGAGCTCTTCCCAGAGACCAGGCATTTTTATTCTAGGAGGCCCTACGTTAAACATGAAAATGTATCTATAGTCTGGAGTAAATATAGTTTTTACTGTAAAATTTTGAAATCTTTTTTTTATAATTTTGCTTTTACAATTATTTGACTAAGAGTAATTCACTTAATTTACACTGAGCTCAGGTTTCGTGACAATCATCTTCTATATAGAGAATTTCTTATGAATACTAATCTAGAAATTATTCTCAAGTGTAAAAAAATTTTTATAAAACTTTTATGAATTATAAAATTAAGAATTAATGTGTTTAACACAATGGTATAGTTTGTAGATATTTAATTAGACATTTATGTTTATTTTGTCACTTTTAATTTTAAATTTTTTCAGGACTTATTTTTATAAACCCTTGAAAAGCTCTCAAACCCTAGATACTATTCCCCTTCTGTCTTGTAGATAAAATAACCCATAGACCAGGTGTGAAGGAAGAAGAGATCATGATGCAGACTTTCCTCTGAGGGCAGGACTTGCTCTGGGGAATGGGCCTAGCTAGCAGCTCACCATGGAACGTAAGGAGTGAGGAGGAGAGAGGCTCTGTCCTCAGGACTTAGGGAAGGGACTAGTACTAATAAAATTAAGGACAAAACAAAGCAGAAAGTCAGAGCAAGCAGAGAAAGGGTTCAAGTTTTGGGCCAGTCTGGGAAGGGGTGGAAGGTCAGAGAAGATGTCCAGGTCTCATCTTAAATCATTAAACTGGCAAATATCGTTCCTTGAAACATAAATTTCCTTGGCTTCTCCACATTCCCCTAGTTTTCTTCCCACATCCCTGGCTGTTGAGATAGGGAATATCAGAGGAAGAATATGTTAAGGGGGTCTGGGAGTTTCAGGTGATGTTGAGACATCCTAGTGGGAAGTATCCCAATAGACCACAGAATTAAGTGGGTCTGAAGCTCAGAAGAGTAGGTCTGTGACTTTTACCAGATTCTTCGAACATCAGAGTATTTAGTTCCAAGTATTAGAAACTAATTCTGGCTAACTTTAGCAGAAAATGAATTTATTAAATGGTTTTAAAAGTTTTTTTAGAGACAGGGTCCTGCTCTGTCACCTGGGCTGGGGTGGAGAGGCATAATCATCACTCAAGCAATCCTCCCACCCTAGCCTGAGCCACTATGCCCAGCCTATTAAAAAGTTTTTAGGATAGTTCACAAAATTGTCAGGAAGGCTGGAGAATTAAGCTCAGCATAGTGTAGCCTGGAACAATTCCTGAAATCATGTGAATCATTCCTGAATCATGGTCTGCTGAAGAAACTGTCACTGCCATTAGGGACAAGGTGCTCCATCCAACTCAGACTGCTTCTATTGCTATATGGAAACCCCACCAGAGAGAACCAACACTGCCACCAGAGAGAAGGAGTCTTGTGGGTTTTTTCTTTTCTCTCTTTCTTTCCTTTCCTTTTCTTCTCTCTCTCTCTCCCCTTCCCTTCCTTTCCTCTCTCTCCCTCCTCTGCTCTCGCTCTCTCTTTCTTTTCATGTTCACTACCACTAAGTGCGTACCCCAGCTTTAAGGGATACTGGGAAATCAAGATTCTAGTATATTTTGTTTCTGTAGTGAGAGGTGACCTGTTCCTCTCAAGCCTCATGAGGTGAGGAATTCACCAAAAATAGGGAAGGGGTTCAGACTTTATGCAGCCTAAATGAATGACAAATATTCATTACAATATCCCCCTAAAATGGCTAGAAACTACTGGTTTAGAGTGAAATAGAAAGGAGAGCTAAAGATCGGTAGGTAGTTGGGGAACATCATGATATAAAGGACATTCTTGAAGTGTGTAGGGCCTGGAAGTGGTAGGTATTTACAGGATGCTTTTCTGCTAGCTCCACCTTGGACTTACTGCCTGCATTTTGAAGAAAAGGCTATGTGTGTGCTATAAGAAGCAAGGAGCTGAGTTTTTCCCTAGAGAGAAAGGCTTCACAGTCTATTCTTCCTCACTTTGGGTTCTTAATGACATTGGGATCTAGGAGAAAGAAAGTTCGACCATCTTCACTGAAAAACACTCCAGGACACAACTGTTATTAAGGAAAAGTGCTAGTTTTTATTTGTTCATGAATGTGTAAATCCTTTTAAAATCAGTGACACATCCCCCTTATGATATTCCTCCCTCATGCCCCTAACCACTCTGGATCCAATAACCACTTCTTGAAAAGGCCTAGAAGGAACTCATGCTACATATCCAAGAAAGGGGTTCAGTTTGAGAAATGGGCATATGGCTCAAGAAGCAGCACCAGCTGATAAGAACTTTCTTCAAAGTCACTCAATTGGCCTGAGTCCCCTTTCCCTGCCCTGGTCAGGACTTCCTCAGCTGTGTCCCACCTCCCATAGTTTCCTTATTCCTTGTGTGGCCTGAGCTTTAGTTAGAATCGCAAGCTCTTCAGAGCTGGAGAGCTTCTGAGAGATCACTGTTCTTAGCCACTCCCATACCCCAACTTTATAGATGAGGAAACTGTACCCAAGATCACAAAGCTTATGATTGGCAGAGCCAAAATTTAGGTGTTCAGACTCTCAAATCAGATGTCTTTCTACCATACTTCCTTACCTCCTTACCTCCAAGAAAGCAACCAACATCTGCCCCCAGCTCCAGGAACAACTGGAGCAAGCAGTTGGTGATGATCAGCACACGTGGGAAAGACCCTGCCAAAGGGAGTCAATGCTGACACCAGCTGAGCCCAAGCAAGGGCAGAACCACAGCAACTCCCTTCAACTCCCAGTCTGCCCTCCATCAGAACATGGTCAGTGCCAATACCCGCCCCTGCTAGGATTCTCTCCCTGATTGGCAACACTGAACCATGCATGGAAACATGTCTTACTATGATCCCAGGCTCCTTACTGATGGTGGATGGCTCTAACTGGTATGGGATCATGGTGATGAACTGGTAATCCAGTTTGGCCAAACTGCTGCCTGGATGCTATAAAACCTAATCCACACGCTTGGGCTGATTTAGATGGGGCCTCTTAGCAAAAGTGGCTAAAATCTTCCTCTGTGCTGTACTGGGAGAGACAGAGGGAAGGACTCACAGATGCTATCCTCCCATCAGGAGCTCATAAACCTGCTTGGCATGAGGAGAACTGAATCTAGGAGAAAGGACTCAAAGAAAACAGAAGGGTGGGGGGACAAGGAGCAGCTGTGCATCTTCCTGCCTACCCAAGCCCTGAAGAGAAGTGACTGCAGACAGACATAGACATGTCTCTCTGTTCAGGTTTCAGGGAAGGCTTAGCCTGTGTGGCTAAGAAGATGAGAATCCAGAGATTTTTGGTGTCATAAAACCCATAAGAGGGTATTTCACAAAGGTAGTGGTGGATAGTGTTGAAATGCTATGGAGAATTCAAGACAGTTGAGGACTTGAAAGATAATTGATTTGGCAACTGGGTAGTCACTGGTGACTTTTATGAAACCTATAGAAGGCTGAAGAGTAACTGAAAAGAATAAAAAAGAAGATTCTTTTTAAAAGAAACCTGGCTGACAAGGAAAAAGTGTAAGGGGTAGCAGACTCTAAGACATTTTGTTTTACTCCTGGGGAGAACTCTGCTTGTTTGCAGGCTATGTAGGGTACCCAGGGGAGAGGGAGGCTAAAGGCCCTAGGAACTGGGAGCAGTAGAATAAGTGAGAAAACAAAGTCATGGAGGACACAGAATAGGATTCAGAAAGAGAGAACTAAATGGGAGCAAGAGGAAAGGAGAGGTGGAGGGATACAGACACGGATACATGGAAGCAGGAGGAGCAGCCAGCAAGGAAGTTCGCACTTAGGGGCTCTCTTCTGTGCAGTAAACAATGAGGTCAGGCATTTTCTGAGAGCAGAAATTAAGGGTATGGATGGAAAGAAAGAGTAATAAGTTAAAGAATCCCCGGTCAATACTGAGAGCCTATCTGAAGCTGTCAACTATGAATCTGTCACGCTTAGCAGCCCAGGAAGAGGGAGCAGAAACTAGGATAATGCAGAAAATGGAGAATGGTTGATAGTTTCAGCAAAAGCTGGAAGGGATGAGAAAGTTCAGGACACTGACAAAAATGGGTTCAGGCTAGGAAGGGGAAAAAATCCAGAAAAAAGCTGAAAGACTGGGAGGGAGGGTGAAGGCTGAGATCAAGGAGCAGGGCAATTTTGGCAGAAGTTAGGGAGGAAGCAGAAAAGGAGGCATGGCAGGTAGGGTAGCAATCCGGAGGGCACAAAGGCTCAGTTCAGGAGTTCAGAAGAGAAGCCAAAAGGTGACCCCATGGAGTGAGAGAGGGAGCAGAGCAGATTCCAGGAACAAACATACAGGGACCGCGGGTCTTAGGAGCCAGGCAAAGACCTACTGCCAGAAATGAGTAAAGGGTGACAGAATCCTCCAAGGGTGATGGCAGAGCCTGCCATGGAACCCAGCCTATGAAGGGTCTGGTGGCTGCCACTTAATGAAGCAGGCAGGTGTGTAGTTAGCAGGTACTAGGATCAAGCAGAGCCAACCTATCTATGTTCTGTGGAAGAGTGCTCTGCAAATTCATCCTGAACCAATTTTTGCACTAAAATCCCCTTTACATCAACAGAAGCCTCTCTACTCTCCTCTTTCTCGGCACACCCAAGAAGCCAAGTTCTCCTCTGCATGCTACAAGAATGCATGCTATACCAGAAGAATCTAGAACTCATTGTACTTCTATTGCATGACTTTGTCAAGGGAAAACAACTTTGTCTAGGGCCAAACAATCTCCAAAATGGAGCCATTATGAGAACAAGTCAAATGGAGAACCAGCTCAATGATAGCAAAGAGCCTCTGAAGGTGGTCAACTTGGCTAGCAGGGTTTTTTGGTGTGCTGTTTTTTTTTTTTTCCCTAAAGAGTCACATTCTACTTTCTGCATGCAAAAACAAAACTAAACAAAATCATAACTCAAAATGTTGGTGGCTAGGTACATAGGAAAAGCCAGGAAGAGGGAAGTAACGTGAGATAACCAGAGTAACCTACTTCCGCACACCCTTGAAGGAAGGATACCTGCCTCCCACCTATCCATTTTCAGGTGCCTAAAGTGGGCCTCTCAGCATGTAGGTTTTTATGATGGAAAGAGAATGTGTGGCTCTCCACATTACTAAGATCTCCTGGCCCAGCAAGCTGACCCTTGGGCCTAGCAGGCCACACCCAAGCTGGGAGCTTCAACTGATATAAGAGAAGACAGACTTTTAATGGGAGTTTTGGTTTCATATTTTTGATTGGTCCAGAGGAAGGATATCAATCAGGTTTAAGTCTTTCACAACCCTCACTGGCTGTCCAACACCAGGTACAATGGAGCTTTCCCATAGGTGACAGGAATGTGGGCTACACAAAGGAAAGATAGCCAAGGGAAAGAATTAATAAGGCAAGTACAGAGGGAACCTAGCCAAGCCAACTAAACACAGAAAAAGATCCCAAAATTGAAAAGGAAATGGCCAGAACCCAAGCCAGAAAATTATGTGTACCCCAAAGGCACTAAGTCCAAAGATTGCCTGACCAGTACAACATTAAAGACTTAGTTACCCTAGACCAGAAAATAGGATTATGGAAGCCCATCTGCTTAGGAGAACTTGGCATGTGCTGCTGAGAGAATGGCAAGTCAATAGACCTGCTCTGCTTTGAAGTAAAGATGATCTCTCAGCTTTGGTAGAGAAGGAAATGAGCAATACCGTCAACTCACAGGAGAGAAGAAATGTTTTCTGATTAAAAAAAATAAAAACAGCTCATTAGCAAAGGCCCTACAGACAAGAACTTCCTTAAACTGAATCTCTTAGCAAAAACAAAGCCATGACCTGAGACTTCCTGAACTTAGCCATGCCATGACAAGACCTCAAGGGAGAGCTGTCTCAGGGCCAGGCCACTGAAAAGCAGGTCCCGAGCTCCCCCAACAATATCAGCAACATGTCCCTTCTCAACCAAGCCCTTGCTTGGGAGGCAGGCTGACCCCTAGACTCCATCACAAATACCCTGCATGGACCATGAAGATCTATCTGAGATGCAGCATAGAACTCCTGTTCCCATGGCTTCCAGAATGCTTCTCTCTGCATTCTAGGAGAACTAATGGTCCTGATGTTGCTTCAGGGTCACCAAACAACACTGACTTTCCCTTTCTTGCACTGGACAGAACTTCCCCCCAGGAATACCCAGGTCTAGCCATCACACTCTCCCCACCCCCAATGCCAGAAACATACTCTATACCTCTACTGTTCTGGCATTGGGGGTGGGGAGGGTGTAGATGGCCTGGAAGAAGACTAACCAGAGGACTCACTTCTGATCTTTGGCTCTGTCATCTTAGAGATGTTGAGAACTAAAATCTCCAAGCAGAAGGAGAGGCCCAGGAGAGTGAGCTGGTTGTGGGTCACTCTCCCTGCCTAGGGACCTCTGTACCTGAAGCAGATAGCAACTGCCTCACAATTTTTCCAAGAAGAATTCAGGATCCAGACCTCTGAATGGGTATGATAAAGGGTTGGCCACTGACAAGCACCAACAATCACCTCTAGGAAGGCAGGTTCTGACACCAAAAGAGGTGCAATTAGCAAAATAAGTGGCACAAAGGGCAAACTTTGAAGTTGCCATCTTTTTAAACTTCCAAGTGAAATACGAGCTGGAAGGTATGAATGGCCTCTGCCCACTAACCCAGCTCAGTCAAGAATTCCATGCCATCCAGAGTACTTTTACAGAGGTCACTTAAGTCAACATCAGAAAAGAGAATGTAAAACAAATACCCTGGAAACCGTTAAAACCTGAATAGGTACCAACTGAGGCTTACAGCCTCTATAAGCCTCCATTATTTTGCCCAGGGCAGACAGGACAAGCAAAGGCAACCAGTGACAGTCTTTGGCTGTGCTGGGCTAAGGATCACCGGCCTGCCACATGTCCAAACCTCTCTCCCTTCTTTTACCCATTTCTGAGCCCAGGAGGAATTCAGATGTAGACACTGCTTCTGAGCCTAGACACTGAAAGGTGAGAAAGGTTTGCTTTCCTCAGCAGAAAGAATTCACCAAGGAAGTTACGGCCTTCCAAGCCTGACCAACTGTGGTTTTGTCAAGTGGACCCTACACATCTAATTACTCTGGAAATAAGGAACACCTCCCTCTTTCCTGTTTATTACCGAAATCTCTGTAGTGGATGCGCTATGGCTCCCAAATAAATGCTGTAGATGCAAATGGCAAAAAAGAGCACTGCACAGCTCAACAAGACTCATCTCACATCCACATTCTGAAGAGCATAAGCTGAAAGATGGGGAGGAATGGTCAACAGGATGGGACACCAGCTGCCAGAACACTCAGTCTCCTCTCAGATCTCACACTTGTGAGATGCTGTTGGTCATGCGGAAAGACATTCTCTTTGCTCTTTCATGCTCCTGAAAGAAAAAATATATATATTTGGATTAAAATAACCAAATGTAGAACTTATTAACATGAAAAAGCTAAGTGTCAAGACTGGGATTCTATAGAGTCAAAGCACTTTATTTTATCCCAGGAATGTAACAGTAAAACTTATTTAAGCCACTACACATTATGGGCTAAGAATTATAAACAACTGAGGATGGCTGGTCATACCCCGCACACATTAGGCAAGTAATTAATTTTAGTAGAATTAAGAAGCATCAAATTGGTGTTTCAGGTCTATACAGGCAAGACCAGCCAAAAGGTGAGAGAAGCTCTCTGCTGTAAGCAACACTCTATACCAAGGAGCTAAAAAAGATCTCTTCCTTTCTCCTTCAAACCCAAGTAAAGATCAGGCACTGATACCAGGTGCTTTCCTTACAGGCATCCCAATCACAAGTAGTCTAACCAGCACTGAGCTGGAAATCAGGACACCTGGTTTGTTACCCTGACTCTGCGGCTAATTTGCTGGGTGACCTTGGGCAGGTACATACACCTCTTTGAATTTCAAGCCACATGGGCAACTAGAGTTGATGAGTCCTATACTGCCCTGCTTTACTTAGAGGCTAAAGGCTTGTAAGTGACAGTTCACTGTCACCACTGTCTCTTGTGCCATGTGGGCAGTTGCACTTTAGGTTGCTCTATATCTGCTGCTTGGGTGCCCCCTGCTTGCCCAGTCACCCACCCACCTGCTGCCAACTGGCAGCAACTCTTTACCACATGTCGTCGCCGCCGCTTGGGTTGGATGCCCTCCTGCATGTAGGGGGGCCATGGGAAGCCCTGAGGGGTGGAACATCCACTCTCACTAGACACCTCCTCGGAGTCTGAGTCCTCCTGCCTTGGCTGGGCAAACCGTTTCTCTGGGTATATCTCCTTCAGCCAGCCCTCAAAGAATACTTCCAGGCAGCGGCCAGCCTCTGCAACCTCTGAGTCAGGCTGATGGAAGAGGAGAGAAGTGATGGTTTAGTCCATTTTTACCAGCCCATCTCCCCCATGTCCCTCAAGAGCTCTACAGAACACAAAGGCTGGCTGGGTCTCCCGGGATATCTGGACTTGATATTTTCTCCTAGGACATAGGATAACCAGTTTGGTAGCATCTCTTAAAGCAAAAGTAACCCTGATAGGTATCCACAGATAGCTAGTCCCTGTGCCTGCCATCTTGGCGAGGTCTATGCCTGAGTATAGGACAGAGCTCTTAAATACTCACCACAGTCAGCCCCAGGAGAGTCTTCCCAGGTCTCCATAGTACCCAAGACCAAACCTGTCCCCTACCCCCATCTAGCTATGACAGTCTTGGGGTTTCTGGGAAATAAGAGAGAGGGAAAGCAGCCAAGACATACATAATTAAATTTCGCACAGTTCCAAAACATGAGGCGCACATCTGACACCAACTCCTCTGGAGTGGTATAGTGAGCTGGGTCCTTCTTTTGCAGCTTCCTCCGGATGATTGACAGGTCCATGGGCCTCTTGATAATCTGGTAATAATGCCGGGCCTTGGAGGAGGAGAGACATGGAGGAGGAGACAAAGAAGGAAGAGGGAAGAAGTGGAGGTATAGATAAAAATGAAAAAGAGATGGAGGATGAGTTGGAATATAAGTGAAAGAACAGAAGAAAGGGACAGATAAGGAGCAGCAGAAAGAAAAATATGGAGAAAGTAGACAAAGAAAAATGGAAAAGAGGGGTGTTCTCAGAGCAGGAGGCCTGAAGAATGGCTCTTTTGTTTATAAAACGCCCAACAAGAATCTGGGGTCATTGTGATGAGGGGCACAAAACTTGTAGCCTCAGGCCTGGTGTGGTAGCTCATAACTGTAACCCTAGCACTGTGGGAGGCCGAAGGGAGGGGATTGCCTCAGCTCACAGGTTCGAGACCAGCCTGAGCAAGAGCGAGACCCTCCATCTCTAAAAATAGCCAGGCATTGTGGTGGGTGCCTATAGTCCCAGTTACTTGGGAGGCTGAGACAAGAGAATTGCTTGAGCCCAAGAGTTGGAGGTTGCCGTGAGCTATGACACCATAGCACTCTACCAGGAACAACAAAGTGAGACCCTGACTCAAAAAAAGAAAACTTATAGCCTCCCTATGAACAAATCTCCTACATGTGAAGAAGAAAAAAATTATAAAATGCATGTGGTGGGTGTTTGGGTGATCACTGTATAATTCTTTCAACTCTACTGTATGTTTGAAAAATTGCCTAATAAAATATTGGAAAATTTTTTTTAAAAAGAAAAAGGAAGAAAGTGTCACTTGTCAAGTTAGATCTAATACAGTAGCAGCTGTGGAGTAACCATGGCCCCCAGGGTCCCCTGTGACCATCCAGAACTTAATATTTTTTAAAGTCATATAAACATAGATCATGAATACATTTATGCATATGTGGGGTACAATGTGTTGATTTTTTTATACAGTCTGAGGTGCTTACATCAAACCAATCAGCACACAAATTAGTACTGTCATTACTTCAGTAGCCATGCTCTGAGCCCACCCTGAGTACTATAGTGCTCCCACCTCATGGCCTAGGCTTTCTGAGCAGAAAGGACAGTAAGAGACAGAAAGAGTGAGGCTTTCCTTACCAGGGGGCTGACAGGCTCATGGAAAGGCAGGCTGAGGCTATTGGAACACAAGGACAGTACCAGCTTCTCACACTTCTGCAAAATCAGAATTCACAACAGTGTTACTTTGTTCTGGCCTCACCTCAATAAGAAATAAAGATGGTGACCCTAATAACTCTCTGGCTGTGTCCCACAGGGTGCCAGCCGTCATAATAAGGCACAGTTCAGGCCCCTAAGCCAAAGGAAAATGCCAAGAGAAGGAAAATCATCCAAATCCCCATGGGCCAAGCTGTGAGGCATGGCCCAAAAGAACGGTACCCACAAAGGCCTCTCACCCCCTCTGAAAGGCGAAGGGACTGTCCTGGACAGGGAATCTTGTTCCCAGAGACCCTTCCCTACCTTCTGATCATATGTGCTCAGGCCAGCAGATGTCCGCATTCCTGGCTGGCTGTAACGGGCATTCTCACAGTCGTACTCCACCTCAGGTTGGGTCAGGCTGCGGCACAAAGTACACACCCACTCTCCCCTGCATAGGCAGAAGAGGCCATGTTAGACTCAGGACATTGCCCAGAACACCCTTCCCTGGCTCTCTGCCCCCAAATAGGTGTGGGAATAGAGTGATAGTATAGGGAACAGAGTCCCTGGCTTCCTATCCTCAGGCTTGAAAGAAATTTAGGAACTCAGAATTTAGTCAATCAGAAAGATAGGAGTTAGGGGAAGCTAGGAAAGGAATGTAGGCACAAATCTGTGCAGGACGATGCTGAGAACAGAGGAGGAAAGGAAGCCAATCAAATTTCAAACATCTGCCTGTTGGTGTGCAGAAGGCTCGTAGATCTAGGAACCACTAATTCAAAGACCCAAGATTCACACAGGTGCAAAAGAGAGGGGTAAGCCCATTCTAGGGAGCTCTGTGGGCCTGGCTTGCAATAATAATCCCTGGAAGATAACTGCTAGCCAGGTGATGGCTCTGGACTTGAGTGACTCACCCTGGGAAGCTGAGCAAGGCTGGCACATGGCAGGAAAGATGGTACACTTTGGGGCAGCGGTCACAACATAGCAACTCTCCCCCATTGAGGCACACCGCACAGAAATCCTCATTCTCTATTGGGGTCGGGGGGCCCTTCTTGGCTCCAGGAGTTCGAGGTATGAGTCTGTGTTCTTCACGAGATGTACCCTCCACTGCTGGTGGCCGCTGCCCAGCCAGAGAAGAGGCAGTGACCTTTCTTCCCCCTAGACCTGGGGCCTTGATGGCACCAGGGAGGCGTCCCTGGCTGACCTGGGGGAAAAGTAAGTCTGAGAAGTCAGAGCACAGCACTGACAAGTTATTGAGGAAGAGTATGAAGGAAATAACAGGTTCTGTGCACCTCCTATGAGAACTACTTATACCAGGACCCCATGCCAGCCAAGCTCCATGATGGTGGGACAGTTCACACCTAATGTGCATCTATTTCATAGGCCCCTTGCAGCAGGGAATGACACCTGGCCAAGCTACAGCCCTGCTCAGAGATTCAGAAAAGCTCCCAGAGCCAGAATTCTGGCAATAGCAGAGAGAAAGAAGAAACTCCTAGGCTTGGCCAAGATTCAAGGCCAAGGCAGACTGAAGTGGTACCTTAACAGACATGCTAGAGGACTCAGTGCCACATTCGATGATTAGCAAGACATTCCCATCCTGATCATTCTTCTGTGGCCTCAGCTTGAACACAGGCATCTCTCCCGTGGAAGAAGCACAGATCTTGAGCCTCTCCAGTCGCACATAGGGAATCTTGGACTCACTGAAGGCTCTGTGGCAAGACAGACACCTCTGGGTCTTGGTAGGAGCCTCCTCTGGCCCTAACCTGTAAGTCAGGCTCATCCATGATTCCCCCAAGTGAACTGCTACTAAACGTCTTCTTAGTCTGACCCTCTGTAGGCCCATATGCTGCCCTTCTCTGTAGATCTGCCTCACCAGGCCCTGCCAGCCTTTGGGAAGTTCTTTTGTTCAGTCCCTGGTCAGAGAATGGGGCTCCCTGAAGAGCAAGGATTGCACACAAAAAGTAGGTCTCATGGTGCAGAAGCCAGGACATCCTCCCACAACCATCCTAGACATCCAACCACCTGAACTTGAGTGGAACTTGAGGGTCTAGGGGTTGAAGAAGACATTTGCAGACAAACTTTTACTTCAGTTAAGTCATTAAGGATGCTTACTTCCTGTACCAACCTTGTGGGACATTCAGTTGGGCTGGGAGGGGGAGGTTAGCTAAAAGTCTATTACCTGCTTTTCTGGTTCTCTTTTGTATCCAGCTCTAGCGCTCCTTGTCCAAAGTTCTCATACTCTAAGGCAAAAGATAAATAAATACCTGTGACATACATTTGTGACAGACAACATACCCTGTCACCTATACCTTCTATTCATATCTGCAATTCTTATCTTTGGCCACACACCTGTCAGGTAATTATTACCTACACTGTCATCACTCATAGCGGTGATAATCCTATCCTCAGAGAAAAGGAAAGCCAACTTCTTTTTTTGTTTGTTTTTTTAGATAAAATCTCTTTAAATGTACTTTAAATCTGCTTTATATACTGTAACATGGATGGGAAAATTAGTAGAAATTCCCAGTTTGATTTAAAATATGCATAAAACTTCTCTTTGGTTTCAGGAGGCATTCTCACTGTTCAACCCCACCCTCTTGGGCATTTATGAATTTCTTTTAAATTCCAGAATCTCAGGGGGTACATGTGTTTTGTTTACATACTTTGTTTTTTGTACAAATTGAGTCAAGGTTATGAGCATGCCTGCCACACACACTGTGTGCACCATACCCAATAGGTGTGAATTTACCCACTCTCTCCTTTCCCCTCCCAGCTTGATTTTCACTGGGATTTACTTAAGTGTGCACTTAATGGAGATTGATCACTTCCAAACTGATATTGAGTACATTTGTTTGTTTTTCCATTCCTGTAGTGTTTCACTTAGAAGAATGGTTTCCAGGTTGTCATAAGAGATACTAGATCACCATTTTTCTTTTATGGCTGAATAATACTCCATAGTTTGAATATACCACATTTTACTAAACCATTCACATATCAGTAGACACTTGGGTTGTTTCCATGTCTTTGCAATTGTGAATTGTGCTGCTATAAACATTCATGTGCAAGTGTCCTTTTTATAAAATGACCTTTTCCTTTGGGCATATATCCAGCAGTGGGATTTCTGGGTCAAATGGTAAGTTTACTTGGAGACATCATCTAATTCCAATGTGAATGGCTCATATTAATTAAGTCCCAAAACAACAGATAGTGGTGTGTACGTGGAAAGGGAGAAAGTCTTATACGCTGTTAGTGGACAGCAAACCAGTACAACCTCTATGGAAAATCGTGTGGAGATAACCCAAAGAATTTAAAGTAGGCCACTTTCTTTTTAGAAGACAAACACAGATAACCCTCAGAGGTTGTCTGCAGATGAGTGTTGGGTCAGGCACAGAGGGACCAGCTTCTCACCTTCAAACTAAACTCAGAAATCACTTCTTCTCAATACACTGGTGTTGCCTAATCTGAGGAATCATTCTATCCAGCCTTAGCCTTTTCACCCAAGTGCTGAGATTCTAGCACCACCTGAGAACCAAGATTATATTCCATGGGCAACAGGTTCCAGGGAGTCCTCCCGAGTGGGTATAGTCGGCATATATGGACAGGAGGCTCTCGTGCAGCAAGAGGGAACTACTAGCATTTACTGAGCAGCCACTCAGCACTGTCCTTCCTAGGCAACTCACATGAGCAAGCAGAGTCCAAAAAATTCAAATGCATAAAATGTGGGGTTATATTATTGTGTGTAATAAGAAACAATAAGTTTTAAGTTGGTTTTTCAGTCAGTATGAAAGAAAAGGAGAAAATTTTTTTTGTTGTTTTCATGTATTAAATGTATAGGAAATAGATTGATGATTACAAGTCAAACACACATCATACTTTAAACCAAAAAAGTCCCAAATGATCAGTAGGTAATTGCTTCCTAACTTACCAACTAGCCCTTACCTTCCACAAAAAAACAAACCTTAGCCTATCTGAGAAGAGTCAGACTGAATAGGTAGCTGAAAAGATAATCATACTTAATCACCAATGGTCCAAATTCCCTTTACTATGAGGCACGACAAAAATTTACATTACTGTCAGGTACAAGGGAAAATCTTGCTACTACAGAGTAAGATATAAAATAATTTTACTATAGGTATTTGTCCCAGTAGCTTAGCTCACTTACCAAGAAAAAGCCAGCTCAGGGGGTTACGTCTCTTACCCAGCATCAGTATAAAGAGACAGAGCTGGTTTTCTAATTTAGATTTATCTGACCCCAAAGTCATACATACTCTTTTCCTGATAATTTTTTGTGTGAAGACTAGTGCTCCAGCTCAGCGCCTGTGGTTCAAGTGGCTAAGGCGCCAGCCACGTACACCTGAGCTGGTGGGTTCGAATCCAGCCCCAGCCCACCAAACAACAATGTCGGCTGGAACCAAAAAACGGCCGGGCGTCGTGGCAGACGCCTGTAGTCCCAGCTACTTGGGAGGTGGAGGCAGGAGACTCGCTTGAGCCCAGGAATTGGAGGTTGCTGTGAGCTGTGAAGCTATGGCACTCTATCCACGGTGACAGCTTGAGGCTCTGTCTCAAAAAAAAAAAGACTAGCGCTCCTAGGGTGAGCTCTTCCTGTTTCGCATAAGTATAATCCAGACCCCAGGACATTTTGCATAGAGAATGTTACAAGGAGACTAAGTCCCAGCATGGCTGGATTAGCCACGGCCATGGTGAAGGAAGCAGAACAGCTGTCAACGAGTCAATGTAGAGGAAAGAAGTGAATTTAGCTTCAGATAGAAGCCCTGCTCTCCCAGGCTTAGAGCCTTCCTGCTGACTTCTAGCTCACCTGGAAGTGCTGTGTCCATCTTCCCCAGTCTGTGGCCAACGTGATAGAGAGTCTGCTTACCTTTAGTCTCACCTTTTGGGTTCTGGTACTGCTGAAGAGCTGTAGATGTATTGACCACTGGCATTAGTGGAGGTTTTTTCACAGACAGGTTAATGGGCTCCTCCAGTTCTGAGGGGATAGCTAAGTCCTTGGGAGCATCCAGACGAGGGGCCGTTGGGCCTTGTCCCAGTGAGTCAGTCAAGCAGGTGGAATCCTCACTTTCCATCTTTCAAAAGTGAAATACCAACAAGAATCAAAGAAATCAGACATTTTTGCCATTAGCAATCTCACACTGTTAAGCTAAGGCCAGGATAAGGCTTTCAGTGGCCAACCTTTTGCCCAGTGATGGACAGAGGAAGTCGAATAGTATTTCCAAAAGACTTACCTTACACAGGGCATTCACTGGAGAGGGGTCAGGCCCTTGCCCAGGGCACAGGCTTCCTGTACTTTGGCCAGAGCCAAGACTGGAGCTGGACCCAGATTCCAGCTGCATGTCAGAAACTGGAGGCATGCTCTGCAGAGGACAAGTTGCCAGGCACGGCACATCCTGGGCATGACCAGACATTAGGCTGGGCCTGGCTTGAGAGTGATCACTTGCTAGGGTTGCCACGGCCTGGGAGGAATCACTCATCAGGTTGGGCATGGAGTGGAAAGTGCTACGTGCAAGGCTAGGCATGGTCTGTAGCTGACTGGTTGTCAGGCTGGGGATGAGCTGGTTTTGAACACTTGTCAGGCTGGACACAGTTTGTGGGGGGCCACTCAGCAAGCTTGGTACTGCTTGAGGGGGGCCGGCTGTCAGGCTGCTCACACTTGGGATCTGTGGCTCTAGGGTCCTTGCCAGCCTGGTAGATGATAATTCCATCTCCAGAGTGTTGGAAAAGCCCATGATGCTCACTGAGGTGGAGTGCTGTGGGAACAGAGACAAGGTAGAGAAAGGCTGTCAGCTGGAAATGGTGGGAGGAAGTGGGGAGTCCCAGCCCACAGGAACTCCCATGTTCGGATTCCACTCAGTCCCAGAGCATGGTATTTGCCAGGAGCTCAGGCAGCACATGAAGTCTTGTTCCCATACCCTACAGCCACACATTGGAAGAATAAGAGTTGCCTTGGGCCGTGCATTAAATATACAAACATAAATGAAAGCTGATGAGCAAAAGAAAAGATCCATTTGTGCATACTTTTCACAGTGTCTGACACAACAGTAAGCAAAACAGTCCTTAAATAATCTGCATGTGGCCTGTGGGCCCTAGGTTGGACACTCGTGTTTGAGTCTATAACACGGAGGCTGCTAGGCTATGACAGAGAGCAGGCATTGGCTGAGGACACTGGTGTATGTGTGTGTGTGGCAGAGAACAAGAGTGAAAGAGAGAACCTATCACGTAAAATCAATGTATACACACACACACACACACACACACACACACACACACACACACACACACCCTCATCAGCCACATTTCCTTTCCCCAGTCCTATACCTAAGCAAATGATTCATTCGTGGGACTGCCCTCCAGTTTCACATTCCCCTCTAACTATCCCATTAGTGGCTTTTCTTCCCTTCAAAGGGGTCCTATAGGATAGTTTTTGCTACATAAAAGTGGCAGGGGATTAAGAAGGCTGAAACTTATCAGCTTCAGACTCTCTTCTTTCTGCCAAGGCTCAGAAAGTTCCAATCAGTCCTGGGGATCTGGGTCAACTCCAGGTCCTTCTTACAGACGTGTTCAGATCCAAGCACCAGTAGCAATTGATGAAGGCTTTAACCAAGATCTCTGAAGCCCTAGTATATCTTCCAAAGATACTCTAAACCAAAGACAGAGAACTTCGGAGTAGCTAAATATTAATATGACACAGTCAGTGCAAACACTGGATAAGGCTATTATGTTCCAACTCCAAAATTCTTTTCTTACGTGTAACTGCTTGGTGACCTAAGAAGAGACTTAAAGGGTACTTTTAAAAACCATTGAAAACTATATTTCTGCACTGAACTATTTAGTTTTTCTGACTGAAGAAACAGATTTGGGAAGAGAATGGGAGACTGGTTCTAAATGTATCCTTCAGGAATTTATAAGTTTGATATACCTGCCCCTTTTAAAGTAAAACTAAATATATAACAATCTAACATTTTTGAAAGACAAAGGGAAAATAAGAAGTAAGCATATCGATGCTTCCAAAATTAGTGTACCAAACCTTTTATTCCTTTCCCTATGTGTGAGAAATTCAAATTTTGAAATTCAAATTTCAAATAAATACTTTAAATACATTCTTGAGTTTCAACATAAAGTTGGTAAAGCTATTTTACCACGATGTCCTCTTCTCAGTGACATCACTACTAGTCACCCAGTTCTGGAAGTCAGATCCTATGAGGGAGGTATCAGTAGGGCATCCCTCTTCCCTCCCCCAAGCTAATACCAAGCCTTGTCAATTCCACCCCTTAAGTATCTCTCAAATATACCCACTAATTCCTTTTACTTCTGATGGTACCCTAGCCTACACAACAATAGCAGCCTTCTTGCAGAAAATATTTTCAAAACACAAATCTGATCATATTGTTCCCTTTCATAAAAACCTTGCGGTGCACTCCATTCTTAGGATAACTGCAAAAAATGCTGAACAAGGCTCTCAAGGCCCTAAAGACCTGCCTCCTGTCCTCCTTGGTAGCTATAGCTCATACAATAACCCTTTCTTCATTCTCTGAGCTTGTCACTCACACATTTTTTTAGTTCCTAAAACATGCCAAACTCTCCCTCCACCCACAGCCCCCACACTCCTTCACACAGACTGCTTCCTCAGCGTAGACCATTCTCCTACCCTTGCCCCTGTTCCACTTATCCTTCAGAACCCAGCTCAACTGCTACTTTTGCAACAAGGCCTTCTTCATTCATTCTCTACTCCAAACCAGGTTCCCCCCTCAGCCTCTATGTTCCTATATGATGTCTTGTACTTTTAGTCTCAGAGCACAATCTGGGATATCATTTGATTAATGTGTTTTAATGGTTTACTCCATTAAGGCATGGATTTTATCTATTTTGCTTACTCACTGTATTCCTACATCCAAGAGCAGTGCCTGAATAAATAAATCAATTAATGAGCTATTTAAAATTTCAAAACAACCATAAGACATGACTGTTTATTCGGCAAATCTTAAGCCAATTTAACAGCAGCTTAGTTCTACTAACAACTGAGTCTGTGAATCTCTCTAAAATAATGATTATTTTTATATAGCTAAAATTTATTAAGAATTTACATATGCAAGACAAGTTGCTAAGTGTTTTACATATATTACCTCATTTAATCCTCAAAATAACCAACCATTAAAGGTCTGTTGTAAAGGTTAAAGGAAATAATCCATGTAAACATTTAGAACAATATCTGGCACACTGTAAGTACTCAGTAAACCCCAGCTGCTTCTACTGCCACTGTTATTACCGTCACTGTTGTTGCTGCACCCCTAATTTTATACATTAGAAAAACGAGGCTCAGAAAGGCATCCTAGGTTTTTTAGGTTATTGTAAAACATAATTTCATAAATTTCCATTTCTCTTTATTTGTGCTTATATATGTTAATAGAAATACAATTGATTTTTGAATATTGACCTTATACTCAGAGATCTTGCTAAAATCACTTTGGGATCTTCCTTTGGATTTTCTGTGCATATAAATTATGTCATCTATGAATATTAAGTTGTCTTTTTTTCTTTATATTTGTTTTCCTTGCCTTACTCATTAGATAAGACCTCCATTTTAAACAGATGTAACAATAGTAGCCATCATAGTCTCATTCCTGGTCTCAGAAAATAGTTTCAGTGCTGCATCACTAAGTATAGTTGAAACAGTTTTTGTTGTTGTTGTTGTTTGTTTGTTTGTTGCTTTTCGTTTTGTAGACTTAGAATCCAGATCTTTGGTACCGCAGCCACAATCTTAATTTTGGCTTGTCTGCCTCTGCTCCTCTCTGCGGTTACTCCCCTTCACTATCTCTCTGTTCTTCGATTTCTTTATTCTTCCCTCACCTGCTTCTCCTTTCTGTTCCCCCCTTTATTGTTCCTTTTCCCATGTGTGAGAGATTCACATTTCCACAGCAAAATAAATACTTCAAATACATTCTTGAGTTTCAATATAAAGTTGGTAAAGCTTGAATTTCTTCTCTCTTTTCTTCTATTTTCTTTCTTATCTCTTTCTCTCCTCTCCCTATTCTTTTCTCTTATTATCTTACTGCTTTGGTAAAACTTATATTTTCTATTCTTAGCTCTTAAGTTTTAAAAATAGATGATTTAAATACTTTTATCTGTTCAAAGAAAAGTTTGCTTTTTATATTTTCCTAGGTAGTTCAATAGTCTTCAATTAAAAAGCTTCAATTTGATCTATAGTCTAAGTTCCAACATAAGAAAGAGTAAAGAGAAGAAGAAGTTGGAGGAATGCTCAAGCCAAACTGGGAGAACTAGGACTGGCGCCCAGCTCAAGGGACCAAGGCCAGAAACCAATGCTGTCTCCAAAATGGCCAGCTTGGCATCCCCTGGTATACCTTTGTCACCCTGGTTATGTACTACCATATCTTTCTAATATTCAATATTTCTTTATCTATAGACAAGAATATCCAATGATTATTGCATTTCCATTTTTAATATATGACTAATACTTTGTGCTGGATTTTGTTATCTTTTCTTTATTTGACATTATTTTAATGCAGTTCTGGTGTTTATTTCACCTACCAATGCTGTACATTAAGAATATACAGATGGCTCTCAGTGAGATCCTTGCTGCCAAGCATTAAAAGTGCCAAAATCCATCTAGGACAGTGGTTCTCAACCTTCCTAATGCTGCGGCCCTTTAATACACTTCATGTGGGTCGTGACCCACAGGTTGAGAACCGCTGATCTAGGACCATCTAAGCAATAATGGTCAGGTGCTATATGTCACAACACATACACAAGATAAAATCTTCAAGGACAAAACTTCCCAAATTAGGGCTGGAGATCAATCACAATTATAGGGTATTGGCTTTCCTATCTTGATTACTTATTGCATACCATGAGATGTGAATTAATATAATGATAGGGGAGAGAAAGACATGCACACTGAGCCCTGGAATAATTACAGAAATTCTGTTCCAGTTTATTTTGAGGTGAACCTACTGGACCTGCTCCCATACACCCAGAATACAGTATGAGGTCAGTAATACATTCCAAGATATAGACTAGACTGATTTCTTTCATGTGCATATCTACAGCCAATCTCAAGGAAATCAAGGCTATCAGAAGGGGGGGGTGAAACTCTGGCAGTGGTAATAAGAACCTGGGAAACTTCCATGTGAGGAGGGACTCAGAGAAGGTGCCATGACAAAGTCAGTCCCAACCCCATTTCTACAGGCTATACAAACATGGTGACAGTTCTGGAACCTATATAGGCTGTGTGTTATTTTTGATACTTGATCTGGCTCTCTGGAATGAATAGCTACAACATACTAAAACAAAAGGTACTTATTTCATATACAAGAAGAAAGAGGAGCACTGAAAGCCTACATTCTACTCCACTGCTCATGCTACCAGATGAGTGGGGTTGGGAAATGGGGTCAATTTTCAGGGCAAGGAAAGCCGAGTGAGTTTCTAGGGCCTGGAGGAAATGAAAGGGCTTCTCGAGAGTGTGTTAGGATTAGAAAGAGCTTGGAAATGTGGCCACAATTATCCGACGCCAAGGGCCTCACACACAGAAGGAGCTCATCTGTCAATGGAGATGATACCACCTTCCCTCCAGCACCTGGGATTGTTCAGCAGCCAAAGGAGAGAAGGTGAAAGAAATTCTATTTCCAGGTGTAAAATCTGTATGGGGTTTTCACTGACACTTCCATGCTATCAATTATGTAACTGACACCTTGACTTCATTTTCACATAAAAAACCTTCAGATTTCATGAGGGAAAATACGCATTTTGGGGGTTTACAAGCAAATATAAACTATTTTTTAGTTCTGAGAGGAAGAATTAAAATGCCAAAAACATTCACTCTGATAATCAGATCAGATCATCTTTGGAGGATAAAGAGAGACAACTCAAGAGCCTAAAATACCTTCTCTTATTTCCCTTAACTAGCATCTCCTCACTTGCCCCTCATTTTCTCTCCATCTCCCAAACTGAATGTTCCCATTCCTCTTCTCTTCTCTGTCTCCTTATCTCTGCCATCTGACTAACTTGTATGAAATTACCCCACCTATAACCTATTTAACCCACCTGACTCAGCACCCTGCTTGACCAATGACCTCCTTGAATTGTTTGATTTTCAACTTCTACTTGTCACCTATACAACCCTGTACCCATCTAACCTGTCTTCTACTTACCTGTGTTCTGTTATCTATTGCCTTCTCTCTCCCACCCTCACTGCCCACATCTCTTTATGGAGTTCAAAGTGTTGACATTACTATTCTAATGATAGCCACATGGTGGTGTCAAAATTCAGAGAAGATACTGTTCTTTCATTTTAACAAGAAGGGAAATTGAGACACAGAGTAATTCCATAGATTTCTCAAGCTCACATAGGCCCAAGACTAGGAATCTGGGGCTATTCTTGATTCTATGCCATTAACTGGAAAGCTAGTACCCTACCTAGTAAGACGTGATTGAGAAGTCAATAAACAGACACTTAGTGCACATGCCCTGAGTTTAATATAAATTTCAAGTTCTTACAGCAAGATCATATTGCCAGAGATAAATTAGTGCAGATAGGATGGTGTTCCAAATAAACTAATTTTCCAGATACCTGAAACATACTTCTTTCAATAACAAAATGCAATTGGCTTAAAACATTATTTTGGGGGTTTATTAGTGCAGATAGGATGGTGTTCCAAATAAATTAATTTTACAGATATCTGAAACATACCTCTTTCAATAACAAAATGCAATTGACTTAAAACATTATTTGGGTTTTTTTTTTTGGTTGGGGGGTAACAAAGACAGATTTTATTTAGGAAGAACAAAGAGAAAGTTTGGAGTACTGCCAAAGAGAGTTGGAAATGGGTCCCTCTCATGGAAGAGAAAAGATGAGAGAGACCAAAAACATTATTTTGAATGGGAATATTTCTAAAACACTCCACACACCACTCTGTCTTATTAAGCAGGGTATAAGGAGGTTAATGAGGCAATTTTTTAGCAACGTCAAGGAACTTTTGTGAACCAATAAGTAGTTTGGTGATGCTTTCGGGAACTTCTAAGAGCAAAGGTTTAGCTTATCATTTCAGTGAATGACTTCATACTGTGGCACTGTTCCAAGAGATGTTTCGTATCTTCTTCCTTGTTGTTAGCTGCCATTATAGAAGTCCTGTCTTGTTTTCTTTTTTACTTTTCTGTTTTCGTAGCAACGGTGTCTCACTATGTTGCTCAGGCTGGTCTTCAACTCCTTGGCTTCAACAGATCCTCCCACCATGGCCTTCCAAAGTGCTAGTATTACAGGTATAAGCCACCATGCCCGACCCTGACTCTGTTTCTAATCTGCTAACTGCTATAATACAGGAAAACTAAGAATTTTCAAAGAAAACCATATACCTAAGCTTGCTAGATCAAAAATACTGACTAGATACCTGTGTGTGGGTTTATGATCATGTACAGAATACATGGGTTTTATAATGCCTTTCGTTGCTGCTTCAAAGCTTTGCCTGCTCATTTCTAGTTTCAGATTTTTGTTCCAGTGGTTAAAATTTGTCAAAGACTGACCACTCTGTAAGTGTACAGTAGGAAAAGGGACCAAAGACTTGGGAGCAGTGTCTTGGAAATACACTGAAGACTTTCAATCTGGCTGAGGAAACAGATAAGGAGACAAGGAGAGAGATAAATAGATTTTTAAATTAAATCCTTGTAATATTTGAGTGTTTCAACATCTTTAAGATTACATAGACTGGTTTAAATAGTAGGAGAGCTTGAAACAACAGAATCAGATGGCTGAGGAAGGAACTAACTTTTTCAGTAAGTGGTTTCATATGTTGATTCTTTTTTTTTTTTTTTTTTTTTTTTGATAAACAGTAACAATATGTCGCCCACGGTAGAGTGCCTTGGTGTCACAGCGCACAGCAACCAAAAAAAATAGGGCTTAATTGATTATCCAGCCACCCCCA
>CAUYRH010055409.1:0-19918 GCA_963574655.1 Perodicticus potto | reverse complement strand
CTTTTTGGAAGGAAGTATGGAGACTCTTCAAGGAACTCAAATTAGAACTCCTGTTTGATCCTGACATCCCATTACTAGGCATCTACCCAGAAGAAAAAATAAATCATTTTATCATAAGGACACTTGTACTAGATTATTTATTGCACCTCAGTTTACAATTGCCAAAATGTGGGAATAACCTAAATGCCCACCAACCCAGGAATGGATTAACAAGCTGTGGTATATGCACACCATGAAATACTATTCAGCCATTAAAAAGATGGAGACTTTACATCTTTTGCATTGATCTGAATGGAGTTGAAACACATTCTTCTTAGTGAAGTCTCACAGGAATGGAGAAGCAAGAATCCAATGTACTTAATATTAACACAAAGCCATTAGACAATCTACACATGCCCACATAGGAGAAAAACTCAAATAAATTAAAGGTGGGGGTTGGGGAACAAGGAAGTGGGGAGAGGAGAGAAAGGAGGGTGATGGGGGTGCTCCCACTTAATGGGTACAATGTTAGGGTCTAAGGCACATATCTTGGGGGCAGTACATAATTATAAGAAGGACTCTACCTACCAAATGTAAACATTATAACCCAAATCTTTGTACCCTCAAATTAGCCTGAAACAATAACAAAAAATAATGTATCACTATACTTATGGAGAAAGAAAGCCCTGGTCATATATCAAGAGGATCCTGGCCCACTTGATGGCTCTGTTTCCCATTCTGAATTTGTTAACTGGCATTCTGGTTAATGTATCCATCTTATGGGTATGTGTAGGATGGATCCATCTTTGAGTCCTTTTCATACTTATGACCACTGGAAAATTGAGTTTCTGAACCTCAAGAGTGGTTTTCACACTGGAAATATTTTTGACCATGTTGCTTATTGTGTGACATAAAATAAATCTTCACAAACATTTTTTTCTCAGCAATTTGCATAGGCTGAAAGCTCCCTCCCATCGCCAGCCATTTACCTCCTGAAGTTGTGTGGACAAAGATGGGGTAGAAGGATGACAAAATTTCAGTAAAGGATGAAGATGTTAAGTATTTGAAGAACTTAGTTTAAAAAAAACAAAATGTTAGTAGTTTGTTTTTAGATTGTATTCCATATCCTCGCAGTCACTTTAAATTGGCTGTTTAAAAATGGTAGCATCCACATTCACTCCTCTTTGGCAAGGCTCTGCAGCATCTGGTCAGTGGGAATGTACATTAAAAACAGCTAAAGAGGTAAGTAATTGTACTGATGTCACACTGTGTACCTGAGATGGACAGCCTGTGAATTAAGGTTCCTTAATTATGTTGAACCAACTTCATGAAATAGCTTGTTTTCCAATTATTGCAGGTAAAGTTTGGTCAATGCCCCATTTTTTTTTTTACCATGATTATGGAGAAAAATCAATAATTTTCATTTATCTAAAAACAGGATATTACTAGTTAGAAGTAGTTTTGAAACTTCATATGGAACCCCCTTCTTTGCACTCAATGACATTGAACTCATTATAGCTCCGAAATTGATAATGTGTGCGTGTGTTTTCTGTATGCCATCTTACTCTTGTGCTTGAAGGTCTCCAAGTCACTCCTAAGAGAGGTGGAATTTCAATTGACAATAGGAGAGCTCTGTTGTCTTCCGGCTTTTTAAATTTTTACACAGCTTTTAGAACAATAGTTATGACTTCATCAAGGCAAGAGGAGGCTGACCTGGGAAGGAACTCGATGTCGGGGCTGTGGCTGTGGATAGAGCAGTGTGCGTGCTGTCTCTACCTAGCAAGGTGACCTTGGGTAAATGGATCTTGATCTCCTACTGCCCCTGAGTCTCTCTAGCCCCATTTACTCCTTTTGTTAAGTCCTTCCTAAGACGTGAACACAGCAGCAACTGGGCAGTAGAAACCTGGCTCTGGTTTGTGAGATACGGTCATCTCACACAGGGGAGAGCAGAACCAAGTGGCAGGATTTGAGGGACACAGAAAATAGCTCTTCAGGCTTTTACTTTGTTCTCTTCTAATATGCCTTAAGGCTTGAAATTCCTTCACAGTCACCTTGAATTTAGGGTCCTCTTAAGAAAGAGTGTCTCCAAATGGATTGTACGCTGCTTCTATTACAGGGTAACAGATGAAATATTAGTGCAGGCTCCTTGCTCTTGAAACCATTATGAACTCACTATCACATGGCAAAAACTGGTGCCTTGAGAGTATGACTGAGTGGCTTGAATCCTTAAGAGTAGGGGTAGAAGATCCCCAAAGACTTGCTGACCCCAAACATGCTTTAGAAACCAGTGTCAGTCTACTCTCTGGACTGTCTTTCCAGCCCCTCTAACCTCTAGTCTGTCTGAAGGAAGGGACCAGCTCAGCAGAGCTGCTGGCATCTGTCTTTCAGCTTCCCCAGAAAGACAGAGATGCTGCCTTAGGAGGCCAGACCCTGAATTATGGGCAACACTAACAGCTCTGAAGGGAGAGGAGGGGCTGATTCGAGAACATGATGTGGAGGAACCAGATTGATTTTATTACCTTCAAAGCAGGATTATAAGATGATAGCTCTGAAATAATATTTCACCCTAGGCTGTGAGAGAAAGATAGACCTAATAGAGATTTGAACCCAATTTTCTGTCTCCATTATGATCTGGCCCCTTCTCCTCTGCACAGCGAGGGGCCCGCTGAGCAGTATTCAGCCTCTGCCTTGGAGCTGCTCACTGGTTTGAATCCTGACAACCCAGCAGTTACTGACTGTGTGATACCGGGCAGGCTTTTCATTGGTGTTCTGCTCCTCCTTCACTAAACAGTCTCATTAATCACACACATTTCATCCCCAGGCATGAGAAATAGATGTTCATTCTGAATGGTGAAACAAAAGCACAGATTTAAGCATTTTTAGGCTTCTACGGCTCTCCACCACACAAACGAAGGTTGCTCATCTCTCATCCAGATTTCCCACCTTCTCTTTTCTAAAATGCAGTCTGGATGACTTTACACTTTTGGAGATCTCAGCTTCTCTAAAGTTTTTCATTATCTTTTCTGAGACCTTTCCATTATTTTTCTGCCTTTTCCCAAGTGTTACGATAAAGAGCATCTCATAACTACAGGTGGTTTGATTTTGATGTACAGATGATCTCTCATATTTATAAATTTGTAAGTTGGGGGTTCAGATATTTCTAGTTCACTGGGATTAATAAACTCCATGAACCACAAGAAGGGGATGAAAGGAACCATGAAGGGGACTATCATGCTGATTGTCTCTCTCTCTTTCTCTTTTTAAAAATAGACTAGTTAAGGTTAAGGAGAGAAGGGGGAGAGAAAGTAGCCTGCAAGAAATGCTCAAGGCCTTTTGCTCTTCTAAAATGTGAATGCTGTGAATGCCAAGGGTGTGTCTCAACTCAGCATTAGGATATTGTTAAATGTATTCACCTCATGGTTCAGTTACACTCACTTTAATTGAACAAGTATTATGTACCAAGCTATGGGCTCCATGTTTGATGAGATAAAACAAACAAGGGGTAGCAGCTGAGTTCAGGAGCTCACAGTCTTTGGAGCAGGAGGAATGAGCAAGTAAACAGAGAATCTCTCTAGAATGTGGCTAATGCTCAGACAGAGGTACTCCTGGGACATCTAAGGTCACTGAAGGGCGAGGTAGGTAGGGAACTTACCTTATGACTGCAGGGTATTTTCTTTCTAACCCTCTAAGTGCGCATCATGAATGCCTGATATGCTTGTGTTCTGGCAAAGTAATTTTATAGTTTGGGAAATAGAAATAAAAGAATATTAATGTGAACACTTCTTTATTCCCAGTGGATGATTGTTATTAACTATTGATCTGCCACCATTTATACCTGTAGAATCCTGGGAAATGAGGATTTATTAAAAAGAATCACACGTTGCTATTTTTAAATGAAATTCTTTGCCGTCTTGTTTCAGTGCTCTGAACTTGTTAAGATTGGAAAGTGATATTCTCAAATTTAAGCAGTTTCAGCTCCAAGGGGATTTTTCTAGATTCATATCACAGTTACCTTTACTGATTTTACAGAAAAATGACCCCTAGCATGATTTTTGAGCAAGAAGCAGCTTTTTTTTTTTTCCTATGCAGAATGTGGAATCCAACTTGTGGTAGGGAAATATATTCTATAAGGCAGTGGGTGTATTTCAGGCTATTTTCACAACCTACAATGGTCTGAGCCACTTTGTTGGACAGCATATCCTGGGGCAAATGATTAGTTGGAATTAATGGAATCTGGGCTTCTCATGAGTTTACTGACAGCACCTGTGCTATTGTTAATGCCCAGGATGCATTTGCCTCTGCTGGTGTTGTTCCCTCGTGGGTAGCAAGCATTGAATTGGCACAAAGGAAGCCGTGTCCAGTGATGCCATGAAGAATGGTGCAACCGCTGAGCTGCTAATATTACTCTTGCAAAGCCATCCTTTCTAATTGTCAAGACATTTCATGTAAGCTTTTTAAGAAAAACTGAATTTCCAGTTTGAGATGACGTGGTTGCTACCAACTGACTTTGACTGCAGTGAGCATAATCACTAGGCTTGTTTCAGCTTTGGAAGTGTGGCAAATGAAACAGGGATGCTTACTGAAATCAAATTAATATGCTCCAGAAACAGAAAAGCAGATGCCGGTCATATAATCATTTTTAAAAAACCCATTGGCTCTTTGCAAGCTAGCTGAATTAATTAGTGAATAATACATCCACTTTTTAAAGGAAAATCAGTTCACACTTTATTGTTCAAAGGTTTTATCAGAAATTGTGTTTTTGAAGAGTGACCACATTCTTGGTTTGTAAGGCACTCAAACAAATTTTTCTTTAATTAAAGTAAAATTTTCAGTACCAAGCTGTTTTGATCACTATAGATTTATAGTATAGCCTGAAGTCTGGTAATGTAATACTTCCTGATTTGTTTTTATTTCTGAGTAATGTATTGGCTATTTGAGGTTTTATCTAATTTCATATAAATCAAAGTACTATTTTTTCAAGTTCTTTAAAATATGACAATGGTGCTTTAATAGGGATTGCATTAAATCCATAAATTGCTTTGGGTATTATAGACATTTTAATAATGTTGAGTCTTCCCAACTATGAGCATGGTATGTTTTTCCATTTGTTAACATCTTCAGCTATTTCTTTTCTCAGAGTTTCATTATTTTCTTTATAGAGATCTTTCATATACTATGAAATCAATATATAATCATCTACACATTCGTACTAATGGTAAAACATAACTATAGTCCAGAAAGAAGGAGGGAACAGGAGGGAGCGGGTAGGGGAAGGGGGGCTGGGAGGAGGGAGGGTATTTGGTGGGACCTCACCTAACGCAATGGTACATTTCAAAACTATTAAGAATAGAGTATAAGTGTCTTACCACAGCAATTAAGTAGGTGAGGAGATGGTTATGTTAATCAGTTTGATGTAAGCATTCCACATTGTATATCAAATCAGCACACTGTACCCCATAAATGCATTCATGTAAATGGTTATGATTTAATAAAGGGAAAAAATTCTATCGATAGGCTAAATCCCCCCCATACTTTGTTTATAAACAATGAATGATTCATTCTTTTTTGTTTTGTTCTATTGTACAAAACCAATGAAATTAATTAATTGTGCCTATTTTCTATGGTCTTTGGGTTATATCACTGTGTGATCTTTCCCAGAATGAATAAAAGGAAAATGCCATCTTTACCTTAAAAAAAAAAATTCTCAGATTTTTAAGACCAATGAAGTTTTTCAACTTGAGCCTTGGCCCTTAAAACTGAAAGGCATTTTTCACGTACTAGCACTAATTTTGCTCATGGCTGACTTTCTTGAACCTGAGTGGTGAAGCATCAAATTATCTGTTTTTCATCTTGGTATCTTTTTGTACCATTTGTGACAGAACTTAGTTTGCCCTTAAAAGCAATAAACTTTATGGTGAGTTTTATGATGAATTTTTAGATCGAAATCAGCTTTTCTTCAATGGCAATCTGCAAGCCATCCGGTAGCACCAACCTTTCATTTGAATACTGGTGCTGGGACGGTAGGAAGGTCGGATTTTGGGGAAAGATAACTGACTCCTATTTGCAATCATTGGCTTGGTGTCAGCAGGAATAATCTACATCCACCCAATGAAGACAGCAGAAGGCAATGAGCTTTAAAGATGGTGCAACTGAGGTCATGACCGCTTCCCACTGGAACATAATTAGAATGAATGAGAGTTCTTTACTTATGATCCAGGGTCTTGGAATCATATGAACAATGCCTGCCATATTATGGAAAGATATGATTTTCCTTGTTCAGCTTCAGTGTTAAGTGTAGCTTTTTCAGAGGCGGTTCAATATTATATCAAGGACTTATTCTAACTGATGATAAGATTTGACAAAATAGTAGGAAGGCATTATAAAAGAAAGCAGTGTGGCCAATAGGCGAACAATGTCTGTTATGTCCTTAGCTGCACAGATGCGTCTAAAATGAACATTGAGTCAGGCTGCCTCATAAAACAAGATTCTGTCATAGACCACAGTGCTGTATTAAATTAATTCTCATTAAGAATGATGTCGTTGTGGGCCTGGGGAATTAGCCCTTCAAGGATTAGGTGGGAAATACGATTTCTTTCTTATGCGGTAGGTTTTATAATCTTTCTGATCAGGCACGTAGCTGTGAAATCTGATTCTGGGAAACTATATAATCAAATTTCCAGCAAACCTTTGATGTACCCTGAGCTGAAACCACACCATTACATTTTCATGAGAACTTGCTGCTGCTTGCCTCATTATAAGCATTTTGTTGAATTTTCTTCTGATAATGCAACTTGAAAAGAAATATCTTGAAGGGACATGAGTCATTCTTTTTATATTAATTCCTGTTTTGAACGCAGCCAAAAAATTGGCATTTATTTCCCATAAGTGTAACAGGTTTACCTTTTTGCTGTTGTGCTTATATGTAAATGGAGTCAGTGACTGAGAAGGCTTTTCTTGGTCTATGGCAAAGGTCAGTTGCAATAGAACGAATCATTTGGAGACATCGTATATTCAAATAATTGGTTCCGCAAAGTGAAGTTCTTGTGCTTAGGGATGTCTGGGTGTCAAATAGGGTGACATGAGTAGTTTTCCTGGGTGGGAGGAGGACGTGTTTCCTGTTTGAAAGAGGAAGTGTTTCCTGTTTGGAAAGAAAACACACAGAACTATGATGCCAGAAGTGGTGGGAAGACAAAAAAACGAGTGAGGTTTGTGGGATTCTGTGTTGAATCCCAAAGAGGAATAACTTTTCTGAGAAACATGTTTTTTGGTATATCTTTGCTTTTATTTTGTTTTTCTAGTAACTAATTTTTTATTATCCATTTAAAAAGTTATTTTATTTTTAAAGTTTTAGTTGGCAAGTAAAAATTGTATACATTTGCAGTATACAACATGTTTTGCACTATGTAACCATGGTGGAAGGACTAAATCAAGCTATTTAATGGAAGCATCACCTCAACTACTTATTCTTGCATACTGGGAATACTTAAAATCTACTCTTAGCAATTTTCTAGTGTACCATCTACAGACACTCCTTGATGTGCAGTGGGGCTAGGTCCCATTGCACATAGCACAGTGTCTTTATCCATTCAGCCGCTGATGGACACTTAGGTTGGTTCTGTATTTTGGCCATTGTGAGAAATGTTGCAGTAGTAATGTGGGAGTGCAAATACCTCTTCAACATACAAATTTCATTTCTTCTGAGTATATATCCAGTAGTGGGATTGCTGGATCAAATGGTAGTTCTTCCTTTAGAAGATCCTCCATAACTGTTTTCCACAATGGCTGTGCTAATCTGCGGTCTCACCAAGAGTGTACGAGGCTTCCCTTTCCTCCATATTCTTACCCACCTTTATCTTCCATCTTTTTGATAACAGCCATTCTAATAGGTGTGAGGTGATATCACTTTGTGGTTATAATTTACATTTCCCTGAAGATTAGTGACACTGAGCTTTTTTTTTTTCCTGGTGTGCCTGTTGGCTATTTGCACTTCTTCTTTTGGAGAAATGTCTGTCCAGGTCAAAGTTCTCTGAATTTCAGTGAGTGAGTTATTAAGCGAAGTGGTTGTTTCGTCCATCCACTAATTAATTCGTTCAAAAATATTTATTGAATACCTCTCCTACACCAGGCTCTATCAACAGAAATATGCCAGAGAATTAAACAATGTCCTTCCTCCTGTGAGATTTACATTTGAAATGACAACTCTAGCCCTTACTGAGCGTTTCCCTTGTGCCAAACACTTTACATGCGTTCTCATTCATTTCTCATAATGACTGAGTATTGAACCCCATTGTTAGTCCCACTTTCTGTGCAGATAAATGGAGGCTCAGGCAGATAAAGGAAGTTACTGAAGGCAGAAGAGTGGGAGTAAGCCACCCTGAATTCGAAATGGAAGCCCCCGCGCGAGATACTACACCAGGCTGGCATAGGGAGACTTCTTATACTTGATGCAAAGGCCTGGAGCCAAGGAACACCTGAATCATGGGGCATTCACATCACACCAGCCACAGTTCTGACAGCCCTGACCCATGTGCTCTGATTCGAAGTTCACATTGGTTAGGAAGGAAACACTGTACTGTTCGGAAGGACCCTTCTCCCTAAGATCTGAGAAAATCTCTGTAGACAAGACTCCTTACACTGTGGTGAGGGATCACAGGAGTGGAGAAGAGTGTTAGGTTAAAAAAAGAAAAAGACAAGTCAGTGGAAGGAATAAACTAAGGTGGAGGAGTGGCCATAGGTGAGGGACTTCCAGACTGTTTGCCAAGCCCCAGTGGAGAGTACTGAACTGCCTGTTTATGCTTTTCCTTGTTGGGTGAATAAATTAAGTATCTCAAATAAGCCCAAGTGCCCATCGATCCATGAATGGATTAATAAATTGTGGTATATGTGTACCATGGAATACTATGCAGCCTTAAAAAAGATGGAGACTTTACCTCTTTTATATTTACGTGAATGGACATGGAACATGTTCTCCTGAGTGAAGCATCTCAAGAATGGAAGTGAAAGTATCCAATGTAGTCATTACTTCTACGAAACCAATTTATATTTACTCACACTTTCTTATGAAAGATAGATCACAACTATAGCCCAGGATGAAGGAGAGAAATGGAGTGGGAAGGGAGGGAAGGGGGGTGGTTTGATGGAGGGTAAATAGTGGGACCACACCTATGAAGCATATGGCAAGGGTACAAGTCAAATCTATCAAGTATAGAACATAAATGTCTTAACACAATAACCAGGTAAATGAGGCAAAAGGTATATTAATTAGTTTGATGTAAGCACTCCAAATTGTCTTAAAAAATCAACACATTGTACCCCACATATGCATAACTGTATTCATGATCTATGTGTATATGACTTAAAAAAAATTGTTAGTATTAATGAGTAGCCACATCTAACACAGTGGTTGACTTCATAAACTCTGGAGGCTGTCTGCCCTGGGAGAGCCAGGTCTCCAGAGCAAGAAAAGATACTAGTTTTCCCATTTTTATCTGTACATCCTTGGGTCCATCACTAACCTCTCTGGGCTCCAGTAATTTAATCAATAACATGATAATGATTAAAATGGCATCTTCCTGAGAAGTTATTAAGAGGAATTAATTAGGTAATACGTCCATACGTATAAGCTCTAGGGCTGGTCCCTGAAGCACAGTTAACTCACAAGTATTAGCTGTAATTATTCAAATCTGAAGTGTATTGATCTTATTTGTAAAGCAAACATTGCTTCTTTTGTTTACATTAATCTTAATTGTGTATGTTATAAATTGATAGGTTTCTTTACTTTCCTCCTTTCCAGTTTTTCTGCTAGTGCTTCCTGCTTGACCTGAGCAGGAGTAAAGCTTTGTGTCCTGTTCTGCTCAGGCTGCTGTAACGAAAACATCATAGACTAGGTGGCTTAGAAACAGAAATTTATTGCTCACAGTTTATTTCTCACAGGCGGGAAGTGCAGATCAAGGTGCTGGCAGATTGGGTCTTTATTGAGGAGTGCTTCTGGGTTCACAGAGGGTGTCTTCGTGCTATGTCCTTACATGGCAGAAAGGGCAAGGGAGCTCTTTGGGGTCTCTTTTACAAGAGCGTGAACTCTATTCATGTGGGTTCAGCCCTCAGGACCTAATCTTCTGCGAAATGCCCCACCTCCTAATACCATCTCCTAGGGGGTCCGGTTTCAACATGTGTATCTTGGGGGCACACAAATATTCAGTCTACAGCAATATGCAAAACTGTACAAAGTTGTTAACTTGAAGAAACAGGACCCAGAGAAACTACTTCCCTAAAAGCTATTGAATCCACAGGACATAGCTTTTTGGAACTTTCAGTTGCTTAAAAGTGCAGTTGGTCTAGTCCAGTTTAAAACTTCACACTCGTTCTAACTTAATTTCTTACTCCCAGAACCAAATCTCTCCTTATCCTACCTCTACAATACCTGCCCAAACTGGGCAGTCCCTGACCTCTTGTTACCAGGCTCTCCTGCCAGTCTGCTCTCATGACTGGGGGAAGGGCCTGTGACATCCACAGTGTCCACCAGTACGAGACCTGTGCATCTTTGTCCTGCCCAGGTCTGCCCCTTGCTTCATTGCCCCTTTGAGCACCTTGGCTGACCAAGACCCACAGAAGGAGAGTCCAGTCCCTTCCGTCTGCACACTCAGTGTTTGGGTTCATTTTCTTGGGGATTCTTCTCTCATTTTTTTTGGAAGGTAATCTCCCAAAGACAGAGAGGAAATGATTGTGTTGTGAGAGAGGAAATAATTGTGTTGTGAGACCTTGCCCTGCAGTAAATGATACTCCTGTCTTCTCCTCTCCCTACCCTACTTGGGAAGGAAGACAGGAGGGGCTCAGATGGTGGGGGTGAGTAGGAGGGTTGGTGGATCACTTCCAAGTAAGCCCTGGAGGGTGGAACTAACCCCTAGTCACTATAACATTTTTGAGAATGGGGGTGGTAGCACCCTGTGTCTTCAGCTTTATGTCCCATTGTCCCAGCTGAGGCACAGGAGAAGCCCACTCAGCATCCTCTTCCCTGTCCAGTCTCCAGGGGCTTCAGGCCAGGACCCCCAGCACAGAGCACCTGTGTGGAGGCACTGGCCAGGGGCATGAGTCTGCTCAGACCTGCGCAATGGAGTGAGGCTGGGCTGGGTCCTGTCCTCAGCTTGGCTGGATAGTGTATGCATCCTGGCTTCAGGGACAGAGCCTGGTCTGATAAGCACCTGACCTCTCTTGTTCTGCTCTTCCTGCTAGAGTGTGTCATTTTGGCAGAGAAGCCTGTGTCCCCTTGACACATTTCTCATGAATAATAATAGTTTACATCTGTGGAGTGCTATTTATATGTCAGATTTTGTGCCAGGAGTTCAGGGTACACTGCATGAGGACACATGTCCTTGTTCTCAAGTTGAGGACAACTAGACATATATATTCAGTCACCATAAGCCAGGGAGACCAAACCAAGGAGGGCAGATATTAAGACTTAATGCACCTTCCAGGTGAATTCCCACAACTACCCTATGAGATGAGAGAATTCCATTATCCCCATTTTTCAGATGAGAAAACTGGATCTTAGGGGTGCACACAACCTGCCCAAGATGGCACAGATGGACAATGGAAGAGCCCATGTCCAGTCTCTAGTCACTGGGATGTTAACTATTAACCTTTATATAATACTGACCAAGTCTTCACCAGCTTAGCAGACCTGGATGTCAGTAGACAGTGGGTTTGCTTGGAGCTCTCAGCATAACTCCCCTTAGCATAACTTGCATAATTTTCCTAGTTCTCATATGCATAGTTAGGTCTTTAAAAACATATCAAATTGGCCAGAATGGCTGCTGTGCTGTCTTCCACCCAGATTTCTAAGGAGCAGGCTGACTGCTCTGCTGGGACAATGGGGGCCGAAGACCCCATTCTTGGCAAAGGAAAGCACCCCCAGAAAAAGAGGAAAACTAAAAAGTAAGCTGAGTGAGTTGGAACAGAAAATTCAGCTAGTTCACATTTAAGCTAGCCATTGCTAGCAAGCTTCTTGCCTTTTCTGAAATTCTAACCTGTTGGGGATACAGCTTCCAAACACCCTGCTGGGTCTGTGAGCACTCTGAGGAGCATAATGGTCATAGAAGAGGCTATGACAAGTCCTAAGAAAAGATACATTTTCTAGGGCGTTTCCTGCCCATTAAACAGGCAAAGCAGATACCCATTATGGAAATTTGCATTTGCCTGGGGCAGAGACCAAGGGAGTAGCTCAAGCTCTGAGATATGGGCAGAAGAGCTTATATCCCTTATAGAAGAGGAAAATCCTCTGTGGTGCTGATGGAAGGAAAATGCCTCCCTCCCGCTGATCCCTCAGGAGAGAGTAACACCAGTGGTGTTTTACTCCACAGAGAACTAGCAGAGTTTAACACCTCCCTAGAAATCTGTGTGTGTGTGAACCTCAAGCAGGAGGCTATCCCAATACAAGGCTCAGATTTCAGATTTCTGAAGGCCACCCTTAAGGTTAATAATAATAACAATAGGAGCTGATATGTTCAGTCCAAGAAACTGCTGACGTCTTTGTTCCCTCCTTCATCTTACCCTCTGGGCAAATAGAATTCAATAAAATCAGAGTGAAGCAAACACTCTGGGCCATTGCCAGAATCCCACAATGGACAATGGATCCCTGAGCTCCCACCTTTAATTCTACTCTATGTCTCTTGTCTTTCTTCACCATTGCTTCTAACTCTATAACTCTTTATTTTTTCAGTCGATAACTGCCAGTTTCTACAGGTCTCAGTGGACGCTGCTCTTGGGACGGGACCCCGACATGCTTCACATCAGACATACAATCTGGGCCACTTCAGAATGATTGCTGCTCCCCCTAAAAGGGAGATGGATGATACCTTTTAACCTGACTGGGCTAATTGCAGCTTGCCTGCGTGACAGGGGGTACCCACAGAGTTTGTGGGGGAGCATGTCTGTGACTCAGCTGCCCCACAGCTGTGGAGTAAAGGTTTCCAAAGTCAAAATGCAAGTGCATGAGCAGACCACTAAAATGTTCCAGTAGTCTGAGGACCTGCAGCTGCCCCCAAAATGAACAGAGAAACTGCCCATGCCCTAGAGTAATTGTGGTGGTCCTCTTGCAGAACCCCAGAGGACTGAATAGAAGACTATCTAAGTTGCATTAAAATGCTCTTTAAAAAAAATAATGGTTTCAGGAAGCAAGAATTTCAAGTCACAGAGGCATTTACCTAAAACTATGCTATTGTCAAAAACTACAAATACTCATGGTTAAAGTTCAAGAAAATAGAACCTGAGTGGACATTTTGTAGAATAGTTCTTTTTGTTTTATTCAAATTTAGCCCAATTTACCTTTTTCTTTTCTTTTCTTTTTCCTTTCCTTTTCCTCTCTCTCCTTTCTTTCTTTCTTTTTAAGACAGAGTTTCACTCTACCACCCTGGGTAGAGTGCTGTGGCATGGTAACTCACATCAACCTCAGACCCTTGGGCTTAAAAGATCCCCTTGCCTCAGTTTCCCGAGTAGCTAGGATTATAGGTGCCTGCCACACACCCAGCTAGTTCTTCTATTTTTAGTAGAGAAGTGTCTCACTTTTGCTCAGGTTGGTCTCTAACTCCTCAGCTCGGGGAATCTACCTTCCTTGGCCTCCCAGAGTGCTAGGAAGACAAGTGTTAGCTGCCACACCTGGCCTCCACTTTATTTTCTTAAAGATTCTGAATGTGTCTTTCCATTTAAAAAAAGGCAATTATCCATTTTGGGGGAAAGTTTATCTATAAAGTAGAGACTAGAGAGGAGAGGGGAGTTTTCTATTTGTATACAAGTCCTCTTCCCTGGCTGATATATCAAGAAAAGGTGGTCTTCATTTGGAAAGATACTGGAACTCATAAATATCAGGTAATTGATATTGAAGATTACTATACTAATGCCTTGTTTCTTGGTATATCCTCTGTATTGAAGATAAAAAAGAATGTGTAAGCCACTTCTTTTGCTGGGGTTAGAGACTATTAGGTCTAAGGTCTTTTGAGACTTTTCCTGTGTGTTAATAGTCCCTGTGTCTAAGCTAGAAGCCCTGTCAACAGAAGCCTTGTGTCATCTGGCACAAAGTCAGGTGGGCCTGGCACCACTGAGCTGTCGGACTGAGACCCATGAAATTGGAGGCTGGGGTCCAATCTGTTGAGAGTTACTATCGCCGTCAGGATCTGAATCCTTTGTGGCACTCCTGGATCACTTTCCACACTTGCTGAGAAAGCAAAGACTATCGGTAATGAGTTGGCTATGCCATGGATCCCCAGGCAAGCTTCTTGCCATTCATCTTGGCTGTGCTAACCCAATGCTAAAGTGAGACAATGTGCTGCCAGGGCCAAGGGTAGAAAAAGAATAGTACATTGGCCAAGGGCATGGGAGATGGGCAGGATGCTTCTTGAGCTGGAGAAAGAGTTAACGAAATCTGCAAAGGGTATGGAACTGAATTTACACAGTGGCTCAGAGAGGCAATAGATGGGTGATAGCAGCCAACTGGGGATGACACATTCAGCTTATGAACCACAGGGTCCTCAGTGAGACCTACTTGATATAGGCAGCAGTCCCCAGAAGGGCTCCTTCAGAGATGTAACCTGCACTGGGGAATACTGACATCCCTCAGACAGTCTGCCACTTGCTCTGACATCCCTCTGGGACCCAGAAATTTGATCAAAAACAGAGCTGTGGAGTTGAGAGTAAATTTTACAAATGCAGCAATGGCACTGTTTCTGGGAGGGCAGCCATTTTCTCTTTGTGAAATCGCATCTCTCGTCCACACTCTGGACACCTGCTCTGCTCTTTAATTGCTCCCCAGGGCCCAGCTTCAGCTGGGCTCCATTTACAAACACAAGAAGGATTACAAGCTTCTAAATAGAAATGACTGATCATCCGGTTCAGCAACCTCGTTTTACAAATGAGGAAGTGATAGTAGAGAGAGGCTGTGTCTCCTCCGCAGGTCACAGGGCTGGTGCAGGGGAATTAGCTCAGAGCTGCACTTAGAATGCAAGTTTGGGAAGCCACTGCCTGCACTCCAACATCCTGGTCTCTCCTCTGCTGGTGGACAAGAGGGTGCAGTGCAAGTGACTGATGAGCACAGTGTAAGTGTGTGTGATGAATACCAGATCATGAACAATTTGGCCAAAGGGTCCAGACACACTTAAATCCTGTCTTCAATTATTCAGTTCTTCATGCGAGGTTACAAAGGAAAATAAATTTGTAGGAGAATGGTCAACAAGGAAAGGACTATAGTATTTAATTAGTTGGAGCTTAGTTCTCAAATCCAAGAGGAGTCTAGGGACTCCTATTTTGGGCACAGCTGGATTGGGTAGCAAGCCACTGGCCACAGCAATAGTGAATTTCAAGGAGGTTGGTGGCAGTGGCTGTAAGGGAGGAAATAAAATAGGAAGAGGTTCACAGAGAAAAGGAATTCTCTAATTTGAGAATCTTGAAGTTGCTGAGCTGAAAGTGACCTCAAAGTTAGTTTCTTTAAACTTTCTCAGTTAAGAGCTGAGGGTACTGAGATATTAAGAGGTAAAGTGAATTCTCTGTTCAGCTTTGACAAAAACTCTAGGACATTGGTGCATCATGGGACAGCAGTTGCTCCAGTAGGCAGTAGTTTGATGGGATTCAGTAGTCTGGAAAGGTTCGAGGAGGACTCAAGGATGAGAACAGGCCTGTAGTCGCATCCAAGAAGGGGCAACATTTTGAGATGCCTGAGGCAAATGACACAACCATATGGAGCCCTCCAAAGTCATGTGGGTTCAGAGACAGGGGAAGGAAGCCCAGAGCACATGCCTTGGACTTTCTGCTGCCCTCTGGTCACGTAAACCGTAATTCTCCATCTGTCCAGGTGCTCCGGTGGGGAGCACCCTGGGAGAGGGCAGGACTCAAAAATGCTGCATGTTTATCTGAATCATCTAAGCAGCGACTGAATTAGCAAAGAGGCAGTTGAACGGCTGGTTTGGTTTGACAGAGTCTGATTTGAGAACGCTGAACTCCTGAGCTGCCTCCTATCCTGCGCCATTCCCCTGACAGAGCAGAGGGTTCTGTGGAAGGTCTGAGCAAGTATTAAGAAACAAGGAAGCTATTGGACATTCGGGGCTTGCTCTACATATTTATAGAAAGGAATAAAAGTCATCTGTGATTCTAACATCAGAAAGGAGCTCATATTTTGTTCCTTTTGGTCCTGTTTTGGACCTTCCTCTGTCCTCCCTCCACTCCCCTTCCCTCTCCTCTCCTCTCCTCTCCTCTCCTCTCCTCCTTTGCCTCCTCTATTCTCCTTTCTGGTAATTTTTTCTATAAATCTAAAACGCTCTTAAACAACCACACAAAGTCTATTAATTTTTTTTTTTTTTGAGACAGAGTCTCACTATGTTGTTGTTGGTAGAGTGCCGTGGTGTCACAGCTCACAGCAACCTCCAACTCTCGGGCTTAAGCGATTCTCTTGCCTCAGCCTCCCAAGTAGCTGGGACTACAGGAGCCCGCCACAGGGCCCAGCTATTTTTTTGTTGCAGTTGTTTAGCTGGCCCAGGCCAGGCTTGAATCCCTCACCCTCCATGTATGTGGCTAGCATTGTAACCACTGTGCTATAGGTGCTAAGCCACAAAGTCTATTAATTTTAAAAAGTTTCCCTGTGATTATGTACTTGTTTACTTTTTCTAGAGTCCTGTCAGGAATTGCTTCATATATTTTACATAGTTTACATAGTTATATAACTAAGTACAAAAATTATCAGAATTTTTTTATTTTTCTGTTATATCAAAACTTTTGTCATATACAATGATACATTTTATTTCTAGCAATATTTATCCTTGATGGCTACTTTGCTCTATGTTCAAATAGTTTTTATTTTTTTGGTTAGTATTTTTTTTTTTTTGCACTTTCTGGCTGGGGCTGGGTTTGAACCCACCACCTCTGACATATGGGGCCAGCGTCCTACTCCTTTGAGCCACAGGCACTGCCCTCGTTAGTATTTTTATGATGTATTATTTTTCATCCTTTTAATTTGAACTTTTTTCTGTCTTTTATAAGCAGAATGTAGTTGTATTATTTTAAAATAAATCCTGATAATCTTTTTTGATAATCTTTACTTACATTAAATATAATTACTGATACGGTAGGGCAAAAAATCATTTTATTGTTTACCATCTATGTATTCATCTTTGTATCTATTTTAATATACATAAGTAAATTTATCCTTTCTAAGACAAGGTAGAACATTGGCATCCTTTATACCTGTACTTCCTCCTCTCACTATTACTTTATTGTTGTATGTGTTAGTTCTATATGTAAACTCCCATAAGACGTTGTTATTGCATGGTACACTCAATACCCGGATTGATCTGTTCTTTACTCTTTCAATTGTATTTTACTTTTTCTTGAAATTTTTCTATCTGGTGTCATATGAACAATAGCTCTTAGTATAATTCTTAATTTTAAACAAACTTAGTGAATTCTCCCAGTGTTTGTCTGAAAATGTCTTCATTTTTCTTTCATTCTTGATACACATTTTTCTCTAGCTTAGTAGAGTTTCTTTGCCACTTTCAAAGGTCATTTCATTATCTTCAATCTTTCCTTGTTTTTATTAAAAATCAGCTGTCAGCTCATTGCTGCTCATTTGTGAGTAAACTACGTTCTCCCTCACCTTAGTCCACTTTGGATTGCTTTTAAGATTTTGTCCTGGACTTTGGTGTCCAGAATTTCATTATGATCATCCTGAGAGTGACTTTCTTTGCGATTATTCTACTTTAGGTTTTTTTGCTTTGTGTTTTTAACTTGATTGTTGTTGTTTGGTGAAATGGTTTTAGAAAATTATTAACTTAAAATTTAATTTCTGATTCTTTCTTACCCTCTTTTTCTCCTGGGAATACAATTATGTTAAACCTTTTTTTGTATTTCGTATGTTTTTTACTTTTTCTTTATTTTCCATTCTTTTGTATCTCCATACATTCTTGTGAGTATTTTCTATTGCCCTTATTCCCATATACTAATTATTTCTTCAGATATGTTTATTTGGCTAGCTCCTTCATCTATATCTTTTTTTGGTTTGTTTTTTTACAGCAATATGTCTTTATTTTTCATAAAAGGTGCTACTACAGGTAACCATCGGAGAATACCCTGCTATTTTATTTCTTTCTTTTTTTTTTAATAGAATGTACTCCACTGTGGGTTTATTTGATACATCTCCTGGCTAAATTCAAATGTTCATCACTGTTTAGAAGTGACATAATTTTCTCAAGTAATCACTATAGGAGGACACACTTTACATCTGCTCCTCATTGTGGTGTTAATTTGGATCTTCCCATCAAGATGCTCCACCATTAGTAGACACTGACTTGTGCCTTTCTTGCAACTAATAAGAAAATCTAACTTACAATTCCCTGTGCTTAACTCTCAAATGGGAAATGGCACCACGGGAGCAGATATTTTTATTCTTATTAAAATCCAAGGTGACTTTATGGAGTTAGCAAAATGGAGTAGACTGAAACTTTGGGGCCAATTGAAATTTTCTGTAAATAAATAAGTAGAAATAAAATGATAACACTGGTTACTGGATCACTTAAAAGAAAAATATGAGCAGGGGGAGGGGCAAGATGGCCGACTGGAAGCAGCTTCTGACAGAGGCTCCTGTCCAAAAGGAAAGATAATCTCCAGAAATGGCCCAATTGAGCTGAAGACTGGGAGCCCAGCTGAGAGAGAGAGAAGTGATAACTGCGGGTCACCCCTGAGGCAAGGGGTAACTTCCAGAAACCAAGCTTCAGGCAGAAAAACTGAACTAGTTTACCACCATTCTGAACTTCCAGGACTCCCTTCCCCCCTTACCTGATGCGCCAGAAGCCTGACCTCTGCTGAAACGGAGGGAGGAGGACTTGAGCAGTGCCCACCCTCCCTGTCTGCCAGACCAGGCAGCTGCCAGGTAAGAGACTCTGGGGTCCCATCAAGCCCCTGCCAGCCTCTAGGCCAGGGACGCCTCTGGGACCCTGCGCAACTCTGGTCCGTGCCACACCGGGCCTCAGCCTGCTGCCCGCAGTGGCCAGGAACTCTGCTGGGACCCCCACCAGGCCCTGGCCCATGCCAGCAGCAGCCAGGAACTACGCTGGGTAGTTCCCATGTGCCCCGATTTGCACCCCACCAGGCCTTAGCCTGCAGCCAGCAGTGGCCAGGAAATCCACCAGGACTCCCGCGTGGTGCCGATCTGTGCCCCCAATCTGTGCACCCGTCCTGGCCCTGGCCTGCCGCCCACCGGGACACTGCCTTGCTCTGATCCTTGCCCTAGGCCCCCTGCCCTCCCTCCAGGGCACTCCTCCCAGCCACAGACTGCTAGAGGCATGAGCTCCCTTTGCAAAGGCCACTGGATGCGCAATCCGACGCCCTGCTGCTTGATCTGGGCGTGCCACACTCCGGAGCTGCTCCCGCAGCCAGAACTCCCTGGATGGGGCAGTCCCGGAGGAGCTACACAGGGTCACTGCCTTTCAAAGATCCAGCAACAACAGAGTGATCCTGCCGAGGTCTGATCTGGGAGAAAAAACCTCCCCAACTCTAAGGATGGTCATAGGCAACAGTGAAAAATAATCATGAGGCAGAATCAACAGGAAAACTCTGGCAATGTGAATAATCAGAGTAGATCAACTCCCCCAAGGAACGACAAGGTAGATACAACACAAGATCCCTTGCATAAGCAAATGGCTGATATGTCAGAAATCGAATTCAGAGTCTGGATAGCAAATAAGATCAGCAGAATGGAGGAAAAGATGGAATTAGAATTTCAGGCAGTAATCCAAAAGATGACCCAAAAGGTGTCTCAACAATTCAACGAATTCAAAGACAAAATGACCAAAGATTTTGATGCATTGAGACAAGAAGTTGCAGCCCTCAACGATCTGAGAAATACAGTAGAATCCCTCAGTAACAGAATAGAGCAAGCAGAAGAAAGGATTTCTGACATGGAAGACAA
>CAUYRH010055406.1:0-13924 GCA_963574655.1 Perodicticus potto | reverse complement strand
CTCAAGCTGTCACCCTGGATAGAGTGCTGTGGCATCACAGCTCACAGCAACCTCCAATTCCTGGGCTCAAGCGAGTCTCCTGCCTCCGCCTCCCAAGTAGCTGGGACTACAGGCGCCCGCCACAACGCCCGGCTATTTTTTGTATTTTTTTTTTTGCAGTTTTTGGCCAGGGCTGGGTTTGAACCCTCTACCTCCGGCATATGGGGCCGGCGCCCTATCCCTTTGAGCCACAGGCGCTGCACTCCCGGCCATTTTTTGGTTGCAGCTGTCATTGTTGTTTGGCTGGCCCAGGCTGGATTCGAACCCACCAGCTCAGGTGTACGTGGCTGGTGCCCTAGCCTGCTGAGCCACAGGCGCCGAGCCAGTTTTAAACTTTTTTAAAAAAAATTTTGCAGAGACAGGGTCTCTGTTACTCCAGCTGGTGCCTAACTCTTAGGCTCAAGCAATCTTCCCACCTCACCCTCCTCCTACCTTTTTTTCTTTTAATGTAAATCATGTGATGTCTAATGTTATATTTCTGTTTCTTTTTCTTTGTTTTTGAAGACAGACACTACAACTGAAATAATTGCACATATGACTGTTTCACATCTTTTCATTATTTTATTGTAAGTTGAATGTAGTTGAATATAATGCATCTTCTGTATTACACATTGAATTAGCCATGGCTCTTGATAACTTTTGGAGGCTTCTGAAATCTGTTTTTTTTTTTTTTTTGAGACAGAGTCTCAAGCTGTCACCCTGGGTAGAGTGCAATGGCATCATAGCTCACAGCAACCTCCAACTTGGGCTCAAGCAATCCTCTTGCCTCAGTTTTTCTATTTTTTAGTGGAGACGAGGGTCTCGCTTTTGCTTAGGCTGATCTCGAGCTCATGAGTTCAGTCTACCTGCCTTGGCCTCCAGAGTGCTAGGATTATAGGCATGACCCACTGCTCCCAGCCTGAAATCTTTAATAAGAATATAAAAATAGTCTGTGGTCATCTTAGTGTCATGACATCTCAAGTCACTCTAGTGTAATTTTGATTTTGAGACTAGAATGATATTTAAGAACATCTGGATTACTAGTATACTTTGGATTTGCTGTTTCTTTTATTGTTATAGTAAGATGATTTACTATAAATGACTTGGAAGTAGAACTGTGTCTGATCACTATAGTGAGTTTGGTTGTCTCCAGATGCTCTTTTTGTAGACGCTTTAAATGTTAAATAGACTTTATCAAAATCTGTTTCTCAGACCTACTTTTTTCCCATCTAGTTGGAATAACTATAAGCATTTGTTGATGAGATTAATAACAATATATGTACACTTATCAATCTTTCAGAATAGCACCTCTTGAAACCCATTCCTTAATATAAAAGAAGGAAGAATAAAATTTTACCCTTTAACCCCTTCTAAAAAATATTTCAATAAATTTCTCTGTCTTTGTAACTGGAAAAAGACAATAGTTACCGTTATCAAATTTGTATTTTAAAAATATGTGTGCAGTGACACATGCTTGTAGTCACAACTGTTTAGGAGGCTGAGGTAGAAGGATCACCTGAGCCTAGTCCAAGGCCACACTGGCAATATGAAGAGCCTCTGGAGACAACCAAAATCTCTCCTGTGGTCAGATATGGTGAGATATATTTTAAAGATTGCAGGTAGTTTTTTGTGGTTTTTGTTTATGAGACAGAGTCTCACTCTTTTACCTAGGCTAGAATGTGATGGTGTCAGCCTAGCTCACTGCAACCTCAAACTCCTGGGCTTAAGCTATCCTTCTGCCTTAGACTCCTAAGTAGCTGGAACTATAGGGACCTGCCACAGTATCCAGATAATTTTTCTGTTTTTAGTAGGGGTGGTGTGTCTCACTCTTACTCAGGTTGATCTCAAACTCCAGAGTTCAAGTGATCCTACTGCGTTAGCCTCCTAGAATGTAAGGATTACAGCCACGAGCTACTGTGCCCAGCCTAGTTTTAGCTTTTAATCAATAGAAAACCCAAAATTATATTAGCTCAAACATGATAGGTGTTTTTCTCATGTACACACTTGGGTAGGTTGAGCCAGGGCTGTTATGGCCCCTTAAAGACCAGTCCTTTTCTGTGTTGAGTTACTTACGTGTGCCTCCACTTTCACGTTACCTCTGTTTCAACACAGCTCTTCCAGATCCAGTTATTACCTTTATATTTTAGCTAGCAAAGAGAACAGTGGAGGAAAAGGGTACGTCTACTACTTCTATTTCCTAGATAATATACATAACAGGCATACCTTTCTGAAGGCTGGAACATGCCCACACTTAGGTATAAGGGACACTGGGAAATAAACTCTTCATTCTGTGCAGCCCTGTACCTAGCTAAAATTGGAGGTCAGTGGAAGGAGAAGTAGCTCATTGAAGGACTTGAATTAAGTTACTGCCCCACTTATTCTTGTGCAGAGGTGATGATTTTTCCCTTTACATTTGATACAGAATATTGCTATCATCTCAGAAGCGGCCAGCTCTGGTATTTCATTACAAGCAGATCGGAGAGCTAAAAATCAAAGGCGAAGAGTTCATATGACTTTGGAATTACCCTGGAGTGCTGATAGAGCAATTCAACAATTTGGTAAGTTCTTATATTAGGTTTCACTTAATGGATAGCTGGGAATCACTGGGAGCATGTGTGTACATCAAATCCTGTTTTAATGTCAGCTTGTCACTCCAAATCTTTTGCATTTAAGGTGTGTTACATACATCTTATATTAGTGCGTTACAAATTCATTTTTATTTTATTTTTTAAAATATGGAATGCTTCACAAGTTTGTGTGTCATCCTTGCGCAGGGGCCATGTTAATCTTCTCTGTATCGTTCCAATTTTAATATATGTGCTGCCGAAGCAAGTACTTTATTTTTTATTTTTAAAATTTATTTTATTTTATTTTAATTTTTTGAGACAGTTTCACTTTTTCACCCTCAGGAGAGTGCTGTGACATCATAGTTTACAGCAACATCAAACTCCGGGGCTCAACCAATCCTTTTGCCTCCGTCTCTCGAGAAGCTGGGACTACAGTCTCCCTCCACGATGTCCAGCTAGGTTTTTAGAGATGAGGTCTCACTCTTGCTCAGGCTGGTCTCGAACTCCTGAGCTCAAGCCGTTCACCCGCCTTGACCTCCCAGAGTTTTTACCTATTTTAAAAGGATTTCTGTCATTATATCCAAGAACAGGGCTCGTAATAAGAAGTACTTTCCTCACAGACTTTTTCAACCCTGAGTGGCCTCGCAAAACCAGTCCCTTCTCTTCCTTCTGTCTTTATTTCTCTGTGACCCAGTGATTTGAAAAATTGTGGGTGAATCCAAATGTTCATAGCAGCAACATTTATGGTTAACTACAATTGGGGTAGCAAGATAGCAATAGTAATACTTCTGTCATTTGACAGGTCTTTTTGTTTGTTTTCTGAGACAGAGTTTTACTTTGTCACCTTGGTTAGAGTGCCATAGTGTCATAGATGGCAGCAACCTTAAATTCTTTTTTTTTTTTTTTTTTTTTAAGAGACAGAGTCTCAGTTTATCGCCCTCGGTAGAGTGCCGTGGTGTCACAGCTCACAGCAACCTCCAACTCCTGGGCTTAGGCGATTCTCTTGCCTCAGCCTCCCAAGTAACTGGGACTACAGGTGCCAGGTTCGGACCCACCACCCTCAGTGCATGTGGCCAGTGCTGTAACCACAGTGCTACGGACACTGAGCCTCCTTTCTTTTTTTTCTTTTTTTTTTTTGTCTTGAGACAGAGTTTCACAATGTCACCCTAGGTAGAGTGCCCTGGCGTCACAGCAACCACAATGCCCGGCTATTTTTGGTTAGTTGTTGTCGTTTGGCAGGCCCGTGCCGGGTTTGAACCCACCAGCTCCAGTGTATATGGCTGGCACTGTAGCCACTGAGCTACAGGTGCCGAGTCGTTCTCTGCTTTCTTAAGCGAGAGTATTGATCTGAACGTGGATGTCCTTCATGTAAGGGTTTGTGATTTTGTACTTTTCTTTCTAATAAATGCACCATGGAATACTAGTTTTTTTCACTTTTGCAGGGTTTATGATAAATGTTATCTTTAATATTTTCTTTTGTTGGACCAGGCGTGGTGGACGCCTGTAATCCCAGCACTCTGGGTGGCCAAGGTGGATGGATTGCTTGAGCTCAGGATTTCAAGACCAGCCTGAGCAAGAGCAAGACACTGTTTCTAAAAATAGCTGGGCGTTGTGGCTGGCGCCTGTAGTCCCATTTACTTGGGAGGCTGAGGCAAAAGGATCACTTGAGCCCAAGAGTTTGAGGTTGCTGTGAGCTATAATGCCAGGGCACTTTACCAAGGGTGACCAACTGAGACTCCATCTCAAAAAAATTTTTTTTCTTTTGTTAAAAAGTTTTTCAATGACCATTTAGTGGTAAGTTTTAGGAATAGATCTCAGAATATTCTATCTCTAGTGAACACAGTGATCTTTTATAAAAATGTCGTTATAGGACGAACTCACAGATCAAACCAAGTTACTGCTCCCGAGTATGTCTTTTTGATATCTGAATTGGCAGGAGAACAGAGATTTGCATCTATTGTTGCTAAAAGACTTGAGAGTTTGGTAAGTTTTTGAGTTTTTTGAATGAGTGTAAGAGATGATATGTGTTATTTGTTTTCTGGTCTAAAGTTAACTATGCCTTGATTGGAAATTTTATGTTTTGGTAGGGGGCACTTACACATGGTGACAGAAGAGCAACAGAATCCAGAGATCTGAGCAGATTTAACTTTGACAATAAGGTACGTTTCAGCTTCCAGTATCTCTGAAAACCAGTGTAGTGTATGGTGTTTGTAGCAAAAAGACAAGGAAAGTGGTTACTGTTTAAAAGTGAAAACTTCTGCCCTTATGTTTTGCTTTAAATTCATGGCTTCCTGTAAGACAGAATTTCACATGTCAGTTAGATCTTTGGTGATTAACTCTGCATTATTTTTATTTTTTATTCTTCATATTAATTTTATTTAACTCTTTTTATTATTGGGAAATAGGAATATAATAAACACTTGGGAAATAGTTGTGAATTCCTCAAAATAAATGAGTTTATTTTTATTTTTATTTATTTATTTATTTATTTTTTTGCAGTTTTTGGCCAGGGCCAGGTTTGAACCTGCCACCTCCAGTATATGGAGCCGGCACCCTACTCCTTTGAGCCACAGGCGCCAGCCCCATATACATTTATTTACAAATAAATAAATATATATATATATTTTTTGAGACAGAGTCTTACTATGTCGCCCTCAGTAGAGTGCTGTGGCATCACAACTCACAGCAACTCAAACTCTTGGGCTTAAGGGATTCTCTTGCTTCAGCCCCTAAGTAGGTAGGACTACAGGCACCTGCCACAACACCCAGCTATTTTCTTGTAACAGTTTTCATCGTTTAGCTGGCCCAGGCTGGGTTCAAACCCACCAGCCTCAGTGTATGTGCCTGGTGCCATAACCACTGTGTTATGGGTGCCAAGGTATAAATGAATTTATTTATTGAATGTCTGCTATGGGCAATGGGAGGAATTAGGTAGTATTTTATATATATGTGTTTTTTTTTTTCTTTTTTTAAAGATGCTTGAGAACTATTGCCATGTGACTCCACTTATGATTTATTCTGGCTAAGTGCTTGGCTTAGGCCTGTAATCCCAGCAATTTGGGAGGCCCAAGTGGGTGGATTGTTTGAGCTCAGGAGTTTGAGACCAGCCTGAGCAAGAGGGAGACCCCATTTCTAAAATTACCTATTGTGGGCAGTGCCTGTGGCTCAAAGGAGTAGGGCGCCAGCCCCATATGCCGGAGGCAGGTTCAAACCCAGCCCTGACCAAAACCAAGATAAAATTACCTGTTGATTGTGGTGGGTACCTAAGCTGTAGCGAAGTGAGACTCTTATCTCAAAAAAAAGAAAACAAACAACTTTTGTTTGTTTAAAGGTTCAACCTCAAACTCTTGGGCTTAAGCAACCCTCCCATGCCTCAGCTGCCTGAGTAGCTGGGAGTATGCACCACCATACCAAGCTAATTGTTAGAATTTATTAGAGACATGGCTTGGCACCTGTGGCTAAAGCAGCTAAGGCACCTGCCACATACACCTGGAGCTGCCGGGTTTCAATCCAGCCTGGGCCCACCAAACAATGATGGCTGCAACCAAAAAAATAGCTGGGTGTTGTGGCAGGCACCTGTAGTCCCAGTTACTTGGGAAGTGGAGGCAGGAGCCTTGCTTGTGCCCAGGAGTTGGAGGTACTGTGAACTGTGATGTCACAGCACTCTAACCAGGGTGACAGCTTGAGGCTCTGTCTCAAAAAAAAAAAATTATTAGAGACAGTATTGCTGTGTTTCCCAAGCTGTTCACAAAACTATTGGCCTCAAGTAATTCTTCCAAATTCGTGAGATTACAGGTGTGAGCCACCATACCGGGCCTTTTTGTTGGCAGGGGAGGTCTGGTGGGGTCTTTTTACATTGCCCAAGCTTGTCTCAAACTCCTGGGTTCAGTCACTGCTCCCACCTGAGCTTCCCAATTTGCTGAGACTTCAGATACAAGGTGTTTTTTAATCTTTGGTGCAATTGAGATAGACTTCCATCACAGTGAACTGATAACAGTTGTTCTTTTTGATTCAGCCGTGCAAGTTTCAAATTCCTTGGTTTATCAGTGTTGCTAGGAGGACTTCATTTGTTTTCTCTCTGCACGGATTTTATGTTTGTTGATTATCGTGTATCTCAAAATTGTTGTAATTTCCCATGTAGCATATAGGAGTCAATGTGATAAAGAATATCCAAATGCTAAAATTAGTTAAAAGTTTTTGGTTTTTATTACAGTATGGAAGAAATGCTTTAGAAATTGTCATGAAATCTATTGTAAACTTGGATTCTCCTATGGTATCACCACCTCCAGACTATCCTGGAGAATTCTTTAAAGGTAACTTTCAAAAATAATCTTAACAATGCACAAGGATATACTCAGATATACTCAATCTGTTATGACATTTCCTGTTTTAATTTTTATTTTTCTTCAAATACGAATTATATGAAATTTAGAAAACAGGGATTATAGAACATGTAGATATTCTTACTAAAACATATATTACAACAAATTTTTTTCAAATAAAAATGCTTTTGGTTTTGACACAGTAAAAAAGGATATTGTCAATACTGCTCTAATTTTTTTTTCTTTGCAGTTTTTGGTTGGGGCTGGATTTGAACTCTCCACCTCCAGCATATTCCTCCAGGAATAGCTGGGGCCCTATTTCTTTGAGGCAGACTCCCACTTTTGTCACCCTGGGTAGAGTACCACGGTGTCATAGTTCACAGCAACCTCAAACTCCTGAGTTCGAATAATATTCCTGCCTCAGCCTTCCAAGTAGCTAGGACTGCAGGCACCCATCACCATACCTACCTAGTTTTTCCTTCTTTTATTGAAAAAGATGGGGTCTCGCTCTTGCTCAGGCTGGTCTCCAGCTCTTGAGCTCTGCCAATCCATCTGCCTTGATTTCCCAGAGTGCTAGGTTTATAAGTGTGAGCCCACTGTGCGCATCCTTAAAACTTTTAAGAGACATAATCTCTTACTGCCACCCAGGCTAGTGTGTGGTGGTGTAATCGTAGCATTTAATAAAATCGCTTTCAGAAATAGATTTTAACTTTTTTTTTTTTTTTTTAAGAGACAGAGTCTCACTTTTTTGCCCTTGGTAGACTGCCGTGGCGTCACAGCTCACAGCAACCTCCAACTCCTGGGCTTAGGCGATTCTTTTGACTCGGCCTCCCGAGTAGCTGGGACTGCAGGCACCCGCCACAATGCCTGGCTATTTTTTTGTTGCAGTTTGGCCAGGGCTGGGTTTGAACCCACAACCCTCGGTATATGGGGCTGGCGCCCTACCCACTGAGCCACAGGCGCTGCCCTAGATTTTAACTTTTAATAGTTAAATAAATACCTGGGTTTATTCTGAGGATGTAGATGAAGCAAATTTTGCCATAAGTTAATAATTGTTAAAACTGGATGGATACACATGGCTCATAGAATAATCTTTTTTCTTTTCCATGCTTGGAAATTTCCATGATTAAAATAATAGGTAGCACTATACAGATTTTTAAACCCATATTGCAAATCTGGGTAGATTTTGGCCCACTTCACAAATGTAAATAGAAGCGATTTTAATAATTTGGGGAACTGAAACTATTTTGCAAAATAAGTTGGTGAAAGTTTTTTTTTTTTTTGGAGATAGAGTCTTACTATGTCGCCTTCGGCGGAGTGCAGTGGCATCACAGCTCACAGCAAACTCAAACTAGGACTTCAGGGATTCTCTTGCCTTAGCCTCCCAAGTAGCAGGGACTATAGGCATCTGGCACAATGCCTATCTTTTTTTTTTTTTTTTTCTTTTTGAGACAGAGTCTTCAAGTTGTCTCCCTGGGTAGAGTGCTGTGGTGTCACAGCCCATAGCAACCTTCAACTCTTGGGCTTAAGGAACTCTCTTGCCTCAGCCTCCCAGGTAGCTTGGACTACAGGCACCCGCCACAACATCCGGCTATTTTTTGGTTGTAGTTTTCATTGCTGTTTGGCAGGCCTGGGCTGGATTTGCACCTACCAGATCTGATGTATGTAGCTGGCGCCCTCGCCACTAAGCTACAAGTGCTGAACCACTAGCTTTTTTTTTTTTTTTTTTTTTTTTTTTGAGACAGAGCCTCAAGCTGTCACCCTGGATGGAGTACTGTGGCATCACAGCTCACAGCAACCTCCAATTCCTGGGCTCAAGCGGGTCTCTTGCCTCCGCCTCCCAAGTAGCTGGGACTATAGGCGCCCGCCACAACGCCCGGCCATTTTTTTGGTTGCAGCCGTCATTATTGTTCGGTGGGCCAGGGCTGGATTCGAACCCGCCAGCTCGGGTGTACGTGGCTGGCGCCTTAGCCCGTTGAGCCACAGGTGCCGAGCTGTGCCTGGCTATTATTAGTAGAGACAGGATGTCCCTCTTGCTCAGGCTAGTCTCAGTCTCCTGAGCTCAGGCAGTTCACACACCTCAGCCTCCCAGAGTGCTAGGATCTTTTTTTTTTTATTGCGGTTTTTGGCCGGGGCTGGATTTGAACCAGCCACCTCCGGCGTATGGGGCCGGTGCCCTACTCACTGAGCCACAGGCGCTGCCCCCAGAGTGCTAGGATTACAGTTGTGAGGCATTACCTCCCAGCCTTATTTCCAATTTTTTTTTTTTTTTTTTTTTTTGAGACAGAGCCTCAAGCTCTCACCCTGGATAAGAGTGCTGTAGCATTACAGCTCACAGCAACCTTCAATTTCTGGGCTCAAGCGAGTGTCCTGCCTCTGCCTCCCAAGTAGATGGGGCTACAGGTGCCTGCCACAACGCCCCGCCATTTTTTGGTTGCAGCCGTCATTATTGTTTGGTGGACCCAGGCTGGATTCGAACCCGCCAGCTCAGGTGTACGTGGCTGGCGCCTTAGCCCGTTAAGCCACAGGTGCCGAGCCTATTTCCAGTTTTTTTTTTTTTTTTGTACAGACAGAGGCTTACTTTATCACCCTTAGTAGAGTGCCGTGGCGTCACACAGCTCACAGCAACCTCCAGGGCTTAGGCGATTCTCTTGCCTCAGCCTCCAAAGTAGCTGGGACTACAGGTGCCCGCCAGAACGCCTGGCTGTTTTTCTGTTTTTGCAGTTCTGCCAAGGTTGGGTTTGAACCCGCCACCTTCTGTATATGGGTCGGCGCCCTACTCGCTGAGCCACAGGAACCGCCCCCTATTTTCAATTTTTAAAAATTAAAGATTATTTATTTATTGTAAGTAATGAAAATAATCTAGGGCTCAGCACCTGTAGCTTAGTGAGTAGGGTGCCAGCCATATACACCAAGGCTGGAGGGTTCGAGCCCGGCCTGGGCCACCTAAAAAAAAACAATGACAAATGAGCCAAAAAATAGCCAAGCATTGTGGCAGATGTCTGTAGTCTCAGCTACTTGGGAGGCTGAGGCAAGAGAATCACTTAAGCCCAAGAGTTTGAGGTTGCTGTGAGCTGTGATACCACGGGACTCTACCGAGGGCGCCATAGTGATACTCTGTCTCAAAAAAAAAGAAGAAGAAGAAGAATTTGTAGGGTAGCACCCATAACTGAGTGCATAGGGTGCTGCTGGCCACATACATTGAGGCTGGCCGGTTCAAACCCAGCAGGGCCAGCTAAAAAACATTGACAACTGCAACAAAAAAATAACTGGACATTGTGTTGGGTACCTGTCTTCCCAGCTACTTGGGAGGTTGAGGCAAGAGAATTGCTTGTGCCCAAGAGTTTGAGGTTGCTGTGAGCTGTGACCCAGTGGCACTCTACCCAGGACTATAGCTTGAGACTCTGTCTCAAAAAGAAAAAAAAAAAAAGGAAAAGAATCTAGAAATATTTATATAATAAAGATAGTTAATAATCCCCTAACACTCCCTTTCATTTTCACCTGAGGTCACATATGTTGACAGTGTGAAACAGAAGCCCCCATCTACGTCTTTCTGTTTTCTTTATGTGGTATGATTTTGCTTGGAATGTACTTTTCTCAGTACATCACAGGTAAATGTTAATACTGATAGATTCAACTTTGATAAGAGAATGGATGAATATCAGTAATGTGTATAGCCACTGAAAATTGATGAAAGACAACCCGGTAGAAAAAAGGACTAAGAATAAAAATATTTTTCAGAAGAGAAGATTTAAATGATTGCTTTATGGAAATAGAAATTAAAACAATCTTGCAAGTAAGTAGCCATAGAACTCATGCACCTAACCAACAGTTCCATAATATTCAGTAGTATGGTTATAATTAATCACTCACTATTAATGTTGAAATGGTTTCTAATTTTTTGCCAGCAGCTAAACTTAGACAGTTTTCCTTATATAAAGATGACTTTTCTCTCCTTTTTTAAGAGACAGAGTCTCACTTTGTTGCCCTCGGTAGAGTACCGTGGATCACAGCAACCTCCAGCTCTTGGGCTTAAGCAATTCTCTTGCCTCAGCCTCCTAAGTAGCTGGGACTACAGGTGCCCAACACAACGCCCGGCTATTTTTTTCTTGAAGTTTGGCTGGGGCTGGGTTCAAACCCGCCACCCTCGGTATATGGGGCTGGTGCCCTACTCACAGAGCCACAGGTGCCGCCTGCTATAGGATAGCTTTTCAAAAGATTTTCTGGGTCATAATTGGCCTTATTCTCTAGTACCTTTATTTCTATAACTCTGGATTGGAGCCTGCACACCATTATGGTTTTTAAAGCACCTGGTGTTCTGTTACGTATGTAAAATTATTTAAATTCCTGTGGATGAGAACTGCATAGAGAAAAGATCTCCACTATACAGGACTGCTGTTGGAAAATGAAGTTATTTTAATAAAGTAATAAGATACAGCGTGAGGCTTGAGAACTCAATGATTTTGGAGTATCTGCAGACCTTTGGGGACTATAGGATTTCTTTAATTGAGGTAATTGGAACTGTGGAAGATAAATAGGCTGTGTCTTAATAACTAGATCTAGTTTAATGAGTTAGGTAACAGCTGCTTGACTCATTTGCATTATAAGATTTTAATAAGTAAGTTTATTTTCTTATAGATGTTCGACAAGGACTGATAGGAGTTGGCCTGATAAATGTTGAAGATCGCTCAGGAATTCTTACTCTCGATAAAGGTAGTAGTATTAACTTTGTGCATGCATGTAACTGTTCCTTTTTTTTTTTTTTGTAAGTCTCATTGCCCTTGGTAGAGTGCCATGGTGTTCACAGCTCACAGCAACCTCAAACCTTTGGGCTTAAGAGATTCTCTGCTGCAGCCTCCCAAGTAGCTGGAACTACAAGAGCCTGCCACAATGCCCCCGCTATTTTTTTGTTGCACTTACCATTGTTGTTTAGCTGGCCCAGGCCGGTTTGAAACCCGCCAACTCCAGTGCATGTGGTTGGTGCCCTAGCCAGTGAGCTGTAAGTGCTGAGCCAACTGTTCTGTTTTTTATTTATTTTTAATTTTTTTTATTTTTTGAGACAGAGTCTCACTTTGTCACCCTGGATAGAGTCCCATGGTGTCATTGCTCACAGCAACCTCAAACTCTTGGGCTCAAGTGATTCTCTTATCTCAGCCTCCCAAGTAGCTGGGGCTACAGGCGCCTGCCACAGCACCTGGCTATTTTCAGAGATAGGGTCTCACGTTTGCTCAGGCTGATCTTTAACTCCTGAGCTCAAGTAGTCCACCCACTTTGGTCTCCTAAAGTGCTAGGATTATAAGCGCGATCTAAGCTATCAAACTTGTAAAAGTTATAGAAACCCGGGAAGGAGCTCCAACATTAGTTAATGGTGCTCCTGGGCGTTCTGACCATGCAACCACAGTTGCAGTTCTCTGGATAAGAGAGAACTTGTAACTTCACAGGTTAAGATTTAATACTGGAGAACTAACTTTCTCAAGTACTAGATTGTGTTCATGCCCTTTTTTTTTTCTTGCCCTGGGTAGAGTGCCATGGCGTCACAGCTCACAGCAACCTCCAAATCCTGGGCTTAAGCGATTCTCTTGCCTCAGCTTCCCAAGTAGCTGGGACTACAGGCGCCCGCCACAAAGCCTGGCTATAGTTTGGTTATAGTTGTCATTGTTTGGCAGGCCCGGGCCAGATTCGAACCTGCCAGCTCTGGTGTATGTGGCTGGCGCCTTAGGCACTTGAGCTACAGATGCGGAGCCTGTTCATGCTTTCTTAAGTGAAGATGCAGACATTCAGTTCGACAAACATCTTTTATGCACAAATTGTAGTTGTTTTCGTTGCTAGAGGTGCAAATGTGCAAATGGTAGCTCTGTTGCAAGGATAGTGTGAGAGTTGCAAAGGAATACTATAGAAAAGAAAGTGGTGTTTGAACTAGGCCTTGATGAATAACAATTACCATTTGAATGCATGAAATGATTCATGTAATCTTGTCATTGCAGATTATAACAACATAGGAAAGTTCCTAAATAGAATTTTAGGCATGGAAGTACATCAACAGAATGCATTATTTCAGTATTTTGCCGATACACTTACTGCAGTTGTCCAAAATGCCAAAAAAAATGGAAGATATGATATGGGAATCTTAGGTAAGTAGGGGTATTTTAAAAATATATGTATTCCTCATAAAAATGTTCCTTTTACATTTACCTGTTGCTTTTTCTATTTCAAGATCTTGGTTCTGGAGATGAAAAGGTGAGGAAAAGTGATGTTAAGAAGTTTCTTACCCCAGGGTATTCAACCTCTGGCCATGTAGAATTATATACGGTAAGTTTGGGAAACGTGCACATGTCAGCATGTAGTCCTCCTGTGTGAGGCATCTACAGAAACTATTTTAAATGTTTTATATTTTACAGATTAGCGTGGAGAGGGGAATGTCATGGGAAGAAGCTACTAAGATTTGGGCTGAGTTGACGGGACCAGACGATGGCTTTTACTTGTCATTACAAGTATGACTTTTCCTTTAAATGTTAACCATTCAGATAATATATTTCATTGACTGCATTATTTTTATAATTGTTTCTTTGCTTGGTGCCATTTTTCCAATTATGTTTATTTAGCTTTTTATGTTTAAGTTATTGTAATTGTGAATTTATCCATTCATATATGTTTTACTTAATGTATTTTGAGGGATATTATTAGATACAAGTTCAAAAGTTACATTTTCTTTCTTTCTTTTTTTTTTTTTTCAAGAGAGAGAGTCTCTTGGCTCGGCGCCTGTGGCTCAACGGGCTAAGGTGCTAGCCACGTACACCTGAGCTGGCGGGTTCGAATCCAGCCCGACCCGCCAAACAACGACAGCTGCAACCAAAAAATGTCAGGGCGTTGTGGCGGGCGCCTGTAGTCCGAGCTACTTGGGAGGCAGAGGCAGGACACTCGCTTGAGCCCAGGAATTGGAGATTGCTGTGAGCTGTGATGCCACTGCACTCTATCCAGGGTGACAGCTTGAGGCTCTGTCTCAAAAAAAAAAAAAAA
>CAUYRH010055404.1:0-11764 GCA_963574655.1 Perodicticus potto | reverse complement strand
TCCGCTTGTCTGTAGAAAACCCACAGGAGCAAAAGAGGAGAAAAGAAAAAAGAAGCAGAAAAGCAAGAAACTCAGAGCTTTCTTGGGGGAGGGGATGGGCACTCTTCCTTTCAGATGAACTTTGTACCTGAAGCATACTTTCTTGGGGTCGCGGTCAGTCTCAGCAGAGGTGATCCACAGAAATCACTTCTCTCCCTTGGCTTGGTTCCTAGTTTTCAGCTTAATTGCACAGTTTCTGGATGTTATCTTCCCTTTTGGACAGGAGCCTTTTTCGGAAGCTGCTTCCAGTCAGCCATCTTCCTCCGCCCCCCCAATTTCAATAGCTATTGACTTGAAAAATCTCAACTTGAGGGAAAAGTCTTTAATGGAGCTCCTACTTACAAATAGGTAATTATCTCCTGTACCAGGAGGGAATGAAATCAAGAATGCTCATGTTTGTATGGCATCTACATTTGCTAAGACATTCAGAAGGATATTAAAACATTTTTTGATAAGTTTCAACGTAGAAAATATCTCCAAAAAAATAACTCTGTGAAGGGCAGTAAAAAGACTGGACCTATGAAACTATTTGGGATGAACTATCTACACGTTTCAATATAAAAGTGGAACTTGGAATCTCCTCCACTTATCATAATTGTCTGTGAACTCATCGTTTTTCTTAACACCCAAAGAGGAAGTATTTTCTCAATTAAAAATATTATATTACAAAGTAGAGTTATTTGAAAGTGTCAACAATGTCAAAACTCCTAATGACAATATGCAACTTTGAAGATTGGAAAAATCTGAGTCACAGAAGCTCAGGTGGTACCCTCATGAATGAGTTGATTAACTCATTCACTAAGTTAACAAACAGTAAGCTCCATCTCTAAGTCAAATATTGTTCTAGGTTAATCAACTATATTTGTGAGCAAAACAAAGATCAATGGGGGGGATTTAGCAATGAACAAAAGACACAATAAATACATGAATTGTATCATGCATTAAGAGAGATAAATGCTTTGAAAAACAGAAATTAAAGCCAAGAAATTAAAGCCCTGTGAGTGTGAGAAATAGGGAGATGGCATGTTGCAATACCAAATAAATAGATGGGGAGGCAACATTAGAACAATGATTTGAAAGGATTGAGGGAATTAGCCATGGACTACTTACGGGGAGCAAGTCAGGGGAGAGGAGACAGCTAAAACAAAGGGAAAAGACATAGCAACTATGTATGAGATGCAAGGAGCCCAGAATAGCTGGAAAGGAAGAATATAGGAGTGGTGGTAGGAATGAGGCATATGACAGGGAAGAGAGAAAATGTGACTGGGTAGAGAGAGATTATGGATGCAGATGGGCTAGTTAAAAATCCTCTAAACATTGTAGTTACACCACAGCTAGAAGAATTTTATCTGATTCTTTGTTATTCTTTTCTTTAGCTTGGCTTTGTTATTAAATATCAGATACCTGATTTCTCTCCAGCCTTTGGTGAAGGATCTTAGATCTTTTTTATTTCCTTGATTCTTTCAGGTTTAGATGCAGTCAAAAGGATCCTTTGAAGTGTTGCTTGCTCATGGAATTCTTAAGAATAAGATTTGATTTGATGGCTTTTTATGTATGCTTGTAAAGATTTTATGAAAAAAATATTTTTAAAACTAAAATTGTTAAATATTTGATAATTTGGCAAAAAATTATAAAGGTTATAATTTATAATTATTATTTATGCTTGGCCATAAAGCAATGGATTTTATTTTTTAATTAAAAAGTTTAAGTTTCATCAGGCTGGGCTCAGTGGCTCATGCCAGTAATCCTAGCACTCTGGGAGGCCGGGGCAGGTGAATTGCCTGAGCTCACAGGTTCGAGACCAGCCTGAGCAACACTGAGACCCTATCTCTAAAAAATAGCCAGGTGCTGTGGCAGCTCCTGTAGTCTCAGCTACTTGGGAGGCTGAGGCAAGAGGACCAGGAGTTTGAGGTTGCTGTGAGCTATGATGCCATGGCACTCTACTCAGAGGAACAAAGTGAGACTCTGTCTTAAGAAAAAAAAAAAAAGTCAATTTTCATTAACAGAATACAGTGTCTGGAGTGAGAACTCCTGAACTTGAACTTGGGGTCATGGTACCAGTGCTTATTAGTTATATTATCATTTTCAAATAACTGATAAATAAGAATCAATAATAAGGGTCACAGCTCAAGAATATTCTAAGATTTTTTTAAATTTTAGGTTAACATAGGGGTACATTTCCTTAGGTTACATAGTTTGGTTTTGTAAGGTTAAAGTTGATGTGTCCTTCCCCCAGGAGATGTGCAACGCATCTGTGCCATGTACCTTTAGAGTAGGAACTTACCCAGACTTTTCACTCTTCTCCCTCACTTAAATTTCACTGTGGTTTTCTCTCTCATGAGCATGTGGTTGTTAATGAAATAGTTGTGATTTGCTGCTGTGTACATGTGATGTTTGGTTTTTCATTTTTGTGATACTTCACTTAGAAGAATGGTCTCCAATTCCATCTAAATTGTTGCAGAAGATACAAAATTTCCATCATTTTTATATTTGAATAATATCCCATGGTATACATATGCTGAAATCTATTAATCCATTCATGAATGAAGGGTATTTGGGTTGTTCCCACATCTTTCCAATTGTGAATTGTGTTACTATAAACATTTGAGTGCAAGTGTCTTTATAATAAAATAATAATTTTTTTTTCTTTTTGGTAATAGTGGGGTTCCAGGATCAAATGGTAGGTTTGCTTTCGATTCTTTCAGGAATTTCCATACTACTTTCCACACAAGTTGTACTAGTTCACAGTCCCACCTACACTATACGAATGTTCCTTTCTTTCCACATCCATGTCAACATCTGTTGCTGTGAGATATTTTTAATGTATCTAAAACTTTGATAAATTGTTAAATAATATACAAATGTTAGTGACTATTATTATCATCGAAGATGACATTACGATAGCATTGTTCCATCTTAAGCCTTTAGAAAAGGATTTTTCAAATCTTTCCTAAAAGCCTTATTTTTCTGCTCAGAATGCCTACTACTCTCTTTTTAAAATATCTTAAAAATAAAATTCTCAAAAGATAATTGAAGGAAGGAATCCAAGCTAAATGTGTTGTTTCAGTGCTTCTCAAACGTGAATATGCATAGCAATCATCTGGGCATCTGTGAAAATACAGACTCTGGTTCTTCGGGACTCAGATGGACACAGAGTTTTGCATTTCCACATGTCATTTAGACTCCTAGATAATACAGATGCGACTCATCTTTGAGTATCCATATAGTATATTACTTCCACATAAAATACATTTAGCTTCCTAACACTAACATTTCATTATACTTATGAATTATAACATCCTTAGAACAGAGCTTTGGTGTTTTAAACAAATATAAAGTCATCACAAAAAGGACCTACGAAAATAAAGGCCACATATACATATAATAAGAGAGAAATTAGAAAAAGAAAGAAACAAAAAGAAGCAATACCCAAATCCCGGAGTCCTTTTGCTTCACTGTTACATAACCCGAAAGATTTCAAGGAAAGTGGAAATCCAAACTCTCGTTTGGTTGAATTTTACTTTCTTTAAGGAATCTTTTTATTTGAGTATAAAAGTAAATAAGCTCTTACAATTCAATGATTCACACAGTGAAAAGCCTGTGTGTTAATGATGACTAAGTGACTAATGTGCATAACAGGATGTTTCATTGTGTAATTTTCATCTTAATTACCCCAATACTTTTTCTACCATTGATGTCAATAGACCACTAAGTGTATTTGTACAATTGTTAAAGAAAATTCTAAACATATTCAGGGTACTGCTGGTGAATACTTATCTGAAATTTATGTTTGATTCATTTGGTTTCTGTTGGTTTTATTGCTTAATAAAACATGTCATCCTCCATTTTTAACATTTGTAGAGATAAAGATGTTCATGGAATCTAGAAAATACTTCTTCAGAAAACTTATCAAGGTAACAAAAGAAATAAAATAATAGGGGAAAAGGTCCAAGTTGATAGCTTTCAGATAAAATAAATTCAAATTTGATAATTACCTATACAGCCATTGGTGTTTGCTTGGTAACTTGTGTGAAAATGTGCTTGTGTTTTCTGACAAATAACTTCAAACTAGATATTGATTAAACACACACCAAAGCAGCAAAGATTTATGGACATTTACAGTTTCATGTATATTTACATTTCAAAGAAAATCAAAGATATTTTGACAATTGCCTAATAAGAGTTTTAATTGGAACAGCAAACAAACAAAACAAAAGAGGAGGTCTATATGGCTCAAGTGATAGACCTGAAGCTTTAGCAGAATTTGCTGGTAAATATGATTCTATCACACATCTAACATTAGAATCAGTGTCTTAGGAAGCATTGAGCTCATTTACCAAAAATAACCCATAAGGGCATTCTCAGCAATAATGGACAAAATACCATGTTCCTGAAGCATGAAGTCTGCATCTTCATTGTGACACTTAACACATTTTCTATAGTGAATGTGGTTAAGAGCAAGTTTGTCTTTCTCTGTGATATCCTTGAGCACACAACGTTCATATTCATTTACCCAATCCTTACTACAATATCATACAAGTTTTGTAAGTTCAATAATTTCTTTCATCAATAAAAGGGCATGACCATGGCATTTTCATTTTCTTCTTAATGAAACCTTTGTAGGAAATAGGTAGAAGATATGAATGAATATCCAAGTGTATGTGTCCACTTTTTTTTTTCACTTCAGTTTTTATTGGGGAAAAAAAACAGTTTGAATCTAAGAAGTCACATATAATAATCAGACTTATCAGGTAATTAGTAATAAGTTCAAGTTTTCACTTTTATTTGCCCTTGCAGACAGAGCCTGGGAGCACGGAATATTTTCTGGTAACAAATGGGAATCCAGCCAACCAGTGATCTTTACATTAGCATTCTAATAACCAGAGGCCAATGTGCAGTAGTGCTGTGTCAGAACTAATTTATGAAACTGGATCCACAGGCTCATTAAAGTGGTCACAATTCAGTGACTGCCCAGTAAAATTAGACTACAGTTTCATTTTCATAACAGTGAATATTTTAACATGCTATTAAGGACATATTTCAAATGTTAAAACTAGCTTTGACTCTGTGAGGGGAAAAACAACAAGATTTGAAAGCCATTCACTTTTGTAAAAAATGGTCTCCACTCTCAACTGCTGGATGAAAATGCTTCAAATGTTCATATTTTAGAGCCCAGTGTGGGCTGTATTTGCATTTGCAATTCTGGTGCTTTTTTTTTTTTTCAGAATAAAATTTTGCACTGCTGTGCAGCTCCAGCAAACCACAGGATTATGAACCTACCTGGCCAGAAAATCTCAGGCAGCTCAACTGGGAGTCAAATTTTCTTCTGTTGCTGCCAGACAAATCTCCTATAGCATTCTTTTCATCATATTTTCTCCCCCATGATGCCAAAACTCCTGAGTTCTTAGAATGCATTGCTTTACAGTCTCCCTTCCACAGCCAATCCAGATATGAGTGGCTTAGAAGTTGTGGCATGCAAAATTTGGTCAAACGCAAAGGAGCAAAGAGATGTAATAGGGAAAAGCTAAACTGTTGAGTCTGGGGCAACTCCCGTGCAGGTCTGCTGCTGACTCTCAGGCAGATATCTCCGTGTGCTGGGGCAAGGCGTTCCCCTTTGTTTCTGGCTCAATGCTTGGCACATGGGCCATTCTCAGTAGTGAAGGTGATTGTAGTGACCTAAACCTAATGACAGAAATATAAAAGCTGTTTAATTTTTCAGTATCTCAAACTTCTTTATACATGAAGTGGGGCTAATGATTTCTGCTTTACCTTTTTCACAGGGTTGTTTTGATGGTCTAAACTAATAATGACAAAAATACTTTTTAATGGTATGGTGCTTATACTTGAGTAATGTATGGTTATATCCATTCACTTGTCAAACACAACAGACTGTTTTCTTTATCTCCTGAATTTTTATTCAATGGAATGATAATGAATCCCTAAATCTTCTAAATGTGAACAATAAAAGACTCTGAATGACTTTTCCTGGCAGTCTGTATGCCACAGCTGAATTATTTAGACTTCTATTTAAGCCTGGGAAGTTAAAAAAAAAAAAAAAAAAAAAAAAAAAGCTCAAAGGATAAACATTTTCCTTTTAACTAATTCTTTCAGAAAACTATCTCTTTTAAATTTTTCCACATTGATAAGATACTATTGATAATTTGGATGCTGTATTATACTATTATGTATCACTTTCATATCAAGGTTAAATTTCTCTAAAAAAACGAAAAGTCACCATGCACTGCTTGCCAGTGACAGAAGTAAGTAGCAAGTGTCAGTTTGTTATATCAACATAAATAATGCATAATTTAAAAATATGCCTTAACTTTTAAAATGACAATATTACAAATTGAATTTATGGCAAAGAAATTAATGCTAAAACATTTTCCAAATATGTGAAGAGTTTCTCATAAACCGGTGTTCTGGAAGAACTCTGACTTTCTGGATGCTAAAAGATGTGTCTTCCAAAAATAATTCTTTATTCCCAAATATAACATACCATGTAAGAATATTTGAGTTTTATATATGTTCTAGATATGTTTCTTGAGGGAGGACAGGGTTTTATCTGTTAGTATGTAGTGCAAATATTCAAGAATGTGTGTGTAGCATTTTTACCCAACTATTTTACCATGATTAATTTGCTTCACAATATACCACCTTCTGAAACATTATTCAGATAAACATCACTTTAGGAAATACGTTAATAAAGTGTGTTTTCTTAGACTCACACAAGGATATACCTTTAGCCTGTATGAATTTACCTGACAATAGATTCATTGGGTATCTATAGTATAAACAACATAGTGCCTAATTGAAGGGTATGAGAAGGTAGGTAAAATTACTACTGCCTTCAGAAGTCCAAGGGCAAAGGGCACATGTACTCCATAGTCCTTGCCACAGAGATGATGTGAACAAGTAAAACAGGTGCTGAGATGGAGTCACATCTGTTTGGGTACAGAACTGGAAATATCTTCCTGAGGCTTGAAAGCAAGAAATAGTAGTACACCGACAGGGTTGCTCTGATGAATACCTTTACACATGCTGGCTATCATTTCTGAGGATGACACTCTGGAATAGTTCAGTCACCATTTGCCTCATCTCATTTGTGTCAAGTCAGAATAGGTTTAACTCATTGACTTTTTCAGTTCTGTAATTTTACAGTTATTTGTGTCACAGTATTGCTTATTTAGTTTTCAAATAAAGAAGAAAAGAAGATTAGCTGAATTTTTGAGAACATTTAATCCACTTTTTAATTAACTCACTGTGAGAAGATAGAGCTACCAGCCCAAGAGGATTTTTTTCAGTTGTTTGAATCTGAGGTTGAATACTAGAAGGGTAATTTTTGAGCAAATTTTACATTTTTCTCAGGTATTTTCATGCTAACTTAAAATAATTGAAACTTCAAAATAGAGATGGATCTGTTCTATGCATTTTAGTAGCGATTTACACAGGCTCATTATGCTACATGACAAAATGCAAGTACCCCCTTCCTTCAGGTGAGGCTGTGCTGTCACAGGCAGCTCCGCACTGCAGGAAAAGTGTTCTCTCCTGTTTCATCACTACAGCTGTAAGTGCAGAAATGAGCCTTATCATCAGAATTCTGTCAGATGGGTACAGAATTCTGTCAAGTTGGTTTCAGTAATCCTCAACACAAGAATATGATTTTAATAGCCAGGTAAAACTAGTTAATTCCTAGTCACTATGCGAAAGAACAGGGATCTATATTCCAGGCTGGTGGACTTTTCCTGTACTTTTGCACAGGGATCTATATTTCAGTTTGGACCTTTCCTGTACTTTCACACAGTGACTGAGAATTTTGTAATATGCCAAACTGTTATCAAGAGTGATTAAATTCACATTCTTTCTTAAGGATAATGCAAGAGTTCTAAACATTAGTATATGGTATAAATCTGTTTGCAAATTCGGAAGCCTAAGGAATAACACTTTATTTTCTGTACCCCAATGTTCGACTTGAAAACCCTAATCTTACGAGAATGGTAGAAAATTGAATCTTGGTCATTCTTCCTCTTCCTCTGTCTTGTGAGTAACCCACATAGTGCCAGGAGAGTTAGGGCATAAACCCCCAGGTGGTATCTGTGTCACGAACCACAAGGTTACTAGTAAGATGCTATTCACCCTGTTTGTAAGGTTTGTTCAAGGCCAATAGTTCTTGAAGCATGAGAACCTGAGTAAAGCTGGATTGTCTCAAAAACGCAATTAAATGTCGTATGTATAAGGTTCAATATAAAGGGAATTCTTGCCCATTCAGACCCTGGCAAGGCTTTATGTTCACTGCGATTAACCAAACTCACTGCCACTCCTATCCCTGGGCTACCTCCTGCCTCTTGCACGCTTCTCCCTTTGCTAAAGCCATGTTTTGGATGATGATCAACACACCAGTGCAAAATATATAAACAGGTCTGCAGATTCTCCTCAACTTACACCTGGGAGTGAAAATATCACAAATTGAAAATGCGTGGCTGACTGGGAGCTCTGGCTCCCTGTCACTGCCCAGAATAGCAAAAGAAGAATAGTTCTACTGAAAGCATATTGTTTTATAACCATCATAAAGTAAAAAAGTCATCAGTTGAACCATCCTAAGTCGAGGACTGTCTACTCTGAAGAATAAATTTTCATACATTTCAAGAAAAATTCTGCAATGGAACACTGCTCAATGTTTAGAAGGGACCAGATTTTTTCCAGTGTTTTTTAACACCTTTGAAGAGAGGCTAATATCTGGCAATACTGAGTTTAACAGTGTTTCATGGAAAGCTTTCTATTGTATGAATATGCCATCAGACTCCGAAGCACATCTTCAAAACCACGGCTAAGAAAAAGAATGCTGCAGTATTTTTGCTGATAGACTTGAGTGTCAAGCTTGAAAATTAATTTATGAGAATAGTTTAAAAATTTCATCTTATAAGTCATGGAGTCTAAGCTTGAACTATATAAATCATGTCGTCATATTTCCATGGACTTGTGCCTTCCACACTCATTATGGCACTTAAGAAATTACGGAAATCTACATTTGTTTCTCTTGCTTTTTCATCGCAACTACGCTGCATATGAAGGGTTCAGAATACCAAGTCTGTAAGAGTCATTGTCTCTGTGATTCATTCTTAGGTTTGTCCTCTACTCCAAACCCCCAAATTATATTCTACTCAAATCAGACTAATTGGGGTTTCTACTCATTTTCTCATACCCAGTAATCCACTCAACATACTTGTTCTCCTTTTTCACAATGTACCAGCTCCCAATCTCTGCTAAACCACTTATTCACCAAGTCAGTTTTACTATCTCTGGCTTAAATATTTACCAACACATTATTTACCCTTTTTATTCTCATTTTCTTTTTTAATTCTTTATTAGTTATTAATTACATGCAAAATAAAATTTATAAAACTTTGAAGCTGATAAGAATAATGCTATAATATAAACCCATGTCCTTACCACCCAGTTTAAGACATAGTACTTTGTAATTAACTAGCTATCCCTCCTAAGTCACATTTGATTTTCTGTTTTTACTCCAATGTAGGATATTCTTTGACCTCCTTACTTTCTTGCTAGTTGTACCTTGTGTTTTTTAAAGAGACACATTTATATTTTATCCAGAATTTCTGGCTGGTTTGGGTGGTGGATGAGTCAGTGTATTTAGTACACTGTGCAAGGCTTGGCCCCTGTAGCTAAGTGGCAGGCAGGTACTGACCCAGCCCGCGGCCTGCTAAACAACAATGACAACTGCAACAACAGCAAAAAAACAGTTGGGCATTGTGGTGGGCACATGTAGTCTCAGCTGTTTGGGAGGCTGAGGCAAAAGAAACGCTTAAGCTCAAGATTTTGAGGTTTCTGTAAGCTGTGATGCCACAGCACTCTACCAACAGCAACATAGTGAGACTCTGTCTCAAAAAAAATAAAATTACACTGTGCTAGAAACAAGTTTTCCTCTTCTCTTCTGTCAAGTAGTATCGCTTTTTTTTTTCAAGGCTTTTCTAAAAGTTTACCCCCTTTAGATTTTCCTTTCTTTTTTTTTTTTTTGTAGAGACAGAGTCTCACTTTATCACCCTCAGTAGAGTGCCGTAGCGTCACACAGCTCACAGCAACCTCCAACTCCTGGGCTTAGGCAATTCTCTTGCCTCAGCTTCCCAAGTAGCTGAGACTACAGGCACCCACCATAAAACCCAGCTATTTTTCTGTTTTGCAGTTAGGCTGAGGCCGGGCTTGAACCCACCACCTTCACTATATGGGGCCGGCGTCCTACTCGATGAGCCATAGGCGCCACCCTAGATTTTCCTTTCTACTGTCTCTTTGAAATTTTTAAATTTTGTCAATCTAGCTTTTTATTTCACTTTCCAAAATTTCTCTACCCAACTTCTGAGTTTCTTAAAGGTTTTACATATTTCCTTAAGATTGAGATTGATTAATTATACGCATGTATTGTTTTGTCACGTACTTAAACTTCTCTTATCTGTCTCAGAGACTTGATCCTATTTTCAGTTCAGGAAAGCAAAGTATGTGTTCTCTTCTTCTTTTAACCAATATTTAGGCATAACATTTTCTTAATCAGTGTTATTTAATTTTATACTTTCAGATATCAACATGGCAGGAGAACCCAAACCATACAGACCAAAACCTGGAAACAAGAGGCCCCTTTCTGCACTTTACAGGTAAGTAAATAAGCACTGTTTTACTGTATTTAGTAGCAAAATATCTTTTTGGCTTTCTAAGATAATACAACCTATAAGGTATTAACTATTTTTGAATAAAAAAATTTTTTTTTTTTTTTTTTTTTGCAGTTTTTGGCTGGGGCAGGGTTTGAACCCGCCACCTCCAGTATATGGGGCCAGCGCCCTACTCCTTTGAGCCACAGGCGCCAACCATGAATGAAAATCTTTACTGGCATAAAGTACAACCAAATGTTTTTGACATACATATAAATATATCATGCATAATGGGCAGGGATCTTGAATACCTGACCTTTTTATACCTCTCTATACCCTTCTGGAAGGTATTGCTCTACTAAAATCTAATGAAAATTTCTTTCTTTCTTTTTTTTTTTATTAGATCATAGCTGTGTACATTAGTGCAATCAAAGGGTACAATGTGCTGGTTTCATATAAAATCTGAAATGTTTTCATCAAACTGTTTAACATACGTTTCATGGCATTTTCTTAGTTATTGTATGAAGACATTTGTATTCTGCATTTAGCAAGCTTTGCCTGTACCCTTCTAAGATGCACCATAGGTGTGGCCCCACCAATTGCCCTCCCTCCACTCTAACCTTCCCCCACCCCTCCCTTCCCATATTCTTGTGCTATAGTTGGGTTATAGCCTTCATATGAAACCTTTAAATTAGCTTCATAGTAGGGCTGAGTACATTGGATACTTTTTCTTCCATTCTGGAGATACTTTGCTAAGAAGAATATGTTCCAGCTCCATTCATGTAAACACGAAAGAGGTAAAGTCTCCATCTTTCTTTAAGGCTGCATAATATTCCATGGTGTACACGTACCACAATTTATTAATCCATTCATGGGTCGATGGGCACTTGGGCTTCTTCCATGACTTAGCAATTATGAATTGGGCTGCAATAAACATTCTGATACAGATGTCTTTGTTGTAGTGTGATTTTTGGTCTTCTGGGTATATACCTAGTAAAGGAATTATAGGGTCGAATGGAAGGTCTATTTTTAGATCTCTAAGTACTCTCCAAACATCCTTCCAAAAG
>CAUYRH010055397.1:0-35446 GCA_963574655.1 Perodicticus potto | reverse complement strand
TGGGAAGGTTGATGCCTCCTTCCCCACCTTGCCCCTCTGTCACACCCAGTCTCTGGTAACCCTGCAGGGCTGTGATCCAGTTCCCTCCAATAAGCAGATGCTCTAGAGGTTTGCACCTGCCTAGGTCACAAGGGGCTCTGTGGCTCCTCGGCCAGTCCACCAGTTTCTGTCGGTGTTGGCAGGGGGGAGGTGAGGCCTGACAACCTGGGTACTTGATAGGGGCTGAGGCGATTCAGTCAGTTCCAGCCCTGTCCCCGATTGATGTTGCTGATAGAACAGAACAAATTCACAGAATTTCTGCCCTGTGGAAGAGAAGCTGGGCTGCTAATAGTCCTGACTCAGTCTTTGAGCTTTAGCCCTTTGTCTCAGCTGTCATCCCCTGAGGGCCAGGTGCGTCTGAAATTTAGCAAAGCTTTCTCAGCACTGCCACTCGGTGCCTCAGGGGACCGCCTCTCCAGTTCAGCCTCCTCTCGGCTCACTTTCCTCTCACCACTCCCGAGCCAGAAAAACAGCACAGATCAGCAACAGCCCGCACCCTTTCCACACTCCTCAAGAAAATGTCCAAGAATCTGAACTCTGTAGGGGACAGACCTCCAGACCTCAGGGTGAGAGTGGAGGGGAGTGCTGGGAGTTCAAACTTGCAGGTAGAGAATTTATACAGTTTTATACAGTTTTATGCCTGGCAGGTGAATGCCATGGCACACTATTAGGGGAAGGAGGTCCGTTTTTAGAGGGACTCCCCTTTGGGGTAGAGGGGGAGGACATATGAACTCTGCTTGCTTTTTTGCATGGAGGTATAGAGTATGCTGCAAGCCGATCTCATGGGGGGAGGGGACTCCTGTCCACTTGGTGATGTGTTCTGTACCTTTTATTTGTATCCTTGTGGTTGCAGGTTGTTCCAGTAGGGTTGATGTGATTCTTCAACCTTCTCTTTTGGCTCAGTTCCAAACCGTTGGTTTTCTTGCTAATTTTCTGTCCTTTAACTCTCCTTCTGGATGGGAGCATCTGCGGAAAGCTGGCTACAGACCACCATCTTGGCTCCTCCCCCTTTTCTTCCATTCTTAATATGCTTTACTAAGAAGAATATGTGCCAGCTCCATCCATGTAAACATAAAAGAAGTAAAGTCTCCATCTTTTTAAAGGCTGCATAATATTCCATGGTATACATATACCAGTTTGTTAGTCCATTTATGGGTCGATGGGAACTTGGGCTGCTTCCATGACTTGGAAATTATGAATTGAGCTGCAATAAACATTCTGGTGCAAATATCTTTGTTGTAAATTTGTTTTTGGTCTTCTGGATATATACCTTGTAGAGGAATTGCAGGATTGAATGGCAGGATTACCTTTAGTTCCCTAAATGTTCTCCAAACTTCTTTCCAAAAGGAATGTATTAGTTTGCATTCCCACCAGCAGTGCACAAGTGTTCCCTTTCATCCACATCCACGCCAACATCTATAGTTTGGGGGTTTTGTTATGTGGGCTTTTCTTACGGGAGTTAGATGATATATCAAAGTGGTTTTGATTTGCATTTCTCTGATGATTAAAGGTGTTGAACATTTTTTCATATGTCTGTAGGCCATGCACCTGTCTTCTTCAGAGACACTTCTGTTCAAGTCTCTTTCACACAATGAAATGGGATTATTTGTTCATTTCTTATTAATAAGTTTGATTTCTCTGTGGATTCTAGGTATCAAATCTTTGTCAGAAACATAACCTGCAAATATCTTTTCCCATTCTTAGGCCTGTCTGCTTGCTTTATTTACTGAGTTCTTGGCTGTGCAGAAGCTTTTTATTTTGATCAGATCCCAGTAATATATTTTTGGTGTTGCTTCAATTGCCCACAGGGTCTTCCTCATAAAATATTCTCCCAAGTCAATTTCTTCAAGTGTTTCTCTTGCACTCTCTCCAAGAATCTTTATAGTTTCATGTCTTACATTTAAATCTTTTATCCACTGAGAATCAATTTTTGTGAATGGTGAAAGGTGTCCAGTTTCAGTCTGCTACAAGTCACCAGTCAGTTCTCCCAGGACCATTTTTTTAATAGGGAATCTTTCCCCCAATTAATGTTTTTGATAGGTTTATCAAAGATCAAATGATGATAAGTGTCTGGTTCATCTCTTGGTTCTCTATTCTGTTCCATAAATCTACCTCTCTATTTTTGTGCCAGTACCAGGCTGTTTTGATCACTGTAGATTAATAGTATAGTGTGAAGTCTGATAGTGTGATTCCTCCTGATTTGTTTTTATTTCTGAGTAATATCTTGGCTATTCAAGGTTTTTTCTGATTCTATATAAAACAAAGTACTATTTTTAAAAGTTCTTTAAAGTATGCCAGTGATACTTTAATGGGGATTGCATTAAATTTGTAAATTGCTTTGGGTCGTATGGACATTTTAACAATGTTGATTCTTCCCAGCTATGAGCATGGTATGTTTTTCCATGTGTTAATATCTTCAGCTATTTCTTTTCTCATAGTTTCATAATTCTCTTTTTCTTTCTTTCTTTTTTTTTTTTTTTTGGCTGGGGCTGGGTTTGAACCCACCACCTCTGGCATATGGGGCTGGCACCTTACTCCTTTGAGCCACAGGCACCGCCCTCATAATTCTCTTTGTAGAGATCTTTCACATCTTTTGTTAGGTAAATTCCCAAATATTTCATCTTCTTTGGCACAACTGTAAAGGGAATAGACTTGACTATTTTTTTGTCTTGACTATTATTGGTATATATAAAAGCTACTGATTTGTGAATATTGATTTTGTAACCTAAGATATTGCTGTATTCCTTGATCACTTCTAAGAGTTTTGTGGTCTAGTCCCTGGGGGTTTCCAGGTATAAAATTATATCATCTGCGAAGAGTGAAAGTTTGATCTCCACTGACCCTATTTGTATACCCTTGATTGCCTTCTCTTGCCTGATAGCAATGGCTAAGACTTCCATTACAATGTTAAAAAGCAGTGGAGACAATGGGCAACCTTCCCTGGTTCCTGATCTGAGTATAAATATTTTCAGTTTTACTCCATTCAATATGTATTGGCTGTGAGTTTTCTGTAGATGGCCTTCATCAGTTTACAAAAGTCCCTTCTATACCTATTTTCTTAAGTGTTCTGATCATGAAAGGATGCTGGATGTTATCAAAAACTTTTTCTATATCTATTGAGAGAATCATATGTCTTTGTTTTTTAGTTTGTTTATGTGATGTATTATATTTATAGATTTATGTATATTGAATCAACCTTGAGACCCTGGGATAAGCCCACGTGGTCATGGTTTATAATTCGTTTGATATGTTGCTGGATTCTGTTTGCTAGGATCTTATTGAATATTTTTGGGTCATAGAGGAGATTAAGAAGGAAATTGAATTCCCTTAGAGCAGAATTAAATGAAACTGAAAACAAAAGAATTATTCAAAATATCAATGAATCAAAAAGATGGTTTTTTGAAAAAATTCAACAAAATTGATAAACCTTTAGCCAACATAACTAAAAAATAGAAAATTAAAGTCCAAAGCATCATCAATGAGAAATGACAAAGGCGAAATAACAACAGACACCTCAGAAATTAAAAAAGTCCTTAATGAATAGTATAAAAAGCTTTATTCTCAGAAATATGAAAATCTGAAAGAAACTGACCCATACTTGGAAGCACACCAACCTGCTAGACTTAATCAGAAAGAATTGGAAATGCTGAACAGACCTATATCAAATACTGAAATAGAATCAACTATACGAAATCTCCCAAAAAAGAAGAGCCTGGGACCAGAAGTCTTCACATCAGAATTCTACCAAACCTTTAAAGAAGAACTAGTATCTATATTACCTAACTTTTTCCAAACATCAAAAAAGAAAGAATACTTCCCAACACATTCTATGAAGAATGGAATGTTCTTCCTTTTCCAGATGCCTAAGATGTCCCATTAAGTTATTGACTTCCTCTCTTTCCATTCTCTTGAAGAAGGCTTGCAATGCTATAAATTTCCCTCTTAGGACTACCTTTGCAGTATCCCACAGGTTTTGATAATTCATGTCTTGATTCTTGTTTTGTTCCAAAATTTGGCAATTTCCTTCTTAATCTCCTCTATGACCCAGCTAACATTCAGCATTAGGTTACTGAGTTTCCACATCTTTGTATGAGTATGCAGATACCTGTTATTGGTGAGTTCAACTTTTATTGCATGATGATTTGAAAAAATACAAGAATAATTTTTATACTTTTAAATTTTCTTAGGTTAGACTTGTGACCTAAGATGTGATCAGTTTTGAAGGATGATCCATGGGCTGATGAGAAGAATGTGTACTCAGTTTTGTTAGGATGAAATGTTCTGTAGATGTCCATCAAATTCAATTGTTGTATGGTGAAGTTTAAGTCCAAAATTTATTTGCTTAGTTTCTTATTGGAGGATCTAGCTAATACTGCCAAAGGGGTGTTAAAATCTCCAACTATTATGGTGCTGGAAGATATTACATTGCTCATGTCTGTTAGGGTCTCCCTTATAAATTGAGGAGCATTCTGGTTGGGCACATAAATATTAATTGACATTTCATCATGTTGAGTGTTTCCCTTAACAAATATAAAGTGACCATCCTTGTCTTTCCTTACTTTTGTTGGTTTAAAGCCTAGTGTATCTACAAATAAAATTGCCAGCCCCGCTTTTTTCTGATTTCCTTTTGCCTAGATTACAGATGCCCTTCCCTTCACTCTGAGTCTATATTTATCCTTTAAGGTAAGATGAGATTTTTGTATACAGCAGCTATCTGGCCTGAGATTTTATATCCAGTCAGCCAACCTGTGCCTCTTAAGAGGACAGCTTAAGCCACTCACATTAATTGAGAGAATTGATAAGCCTGGTAGTATTTGGGGTGTCAAGTTTTTTGAAAGTCCAGTGGACATTTTGAATCTTCTCACCACTATGGAAATTGGGTTTTGGTCAAGAATTTCAGAGTGAGTTTACTTTGGTGGTGGAGCATTGTGCTGGTCATTATGGAGGATGGGTCTGAGGATATCCTGAAGAGCTGGTTTGGTTATGGCAAATTTCTTCAATGTGTGTATGTCAGTAAAATATTTAACTTCTCCATCATAAATGAAGCTCAATTTAGCTGGATCCAGGATCCTGGGCTAAAAGTTATTTTGTTTCAGGAGATTGAAAGTCAATGATCATCCTATTCTGGCTTGAAAAGTTTCAGCAGAAGGATCTCTTCAGTCATTCTAATATTCTTCCCCTTGTAGGTTATGATTTTCTTACGTCTGGCTGCTTGATGGATTTTCTCCTTCATATTAACTTTGGTGAAGTTAATTATAATGTGTCTAGAAGATACTTTATTTGGGTTGACTCATGCTGGGGTTCTGAAACTGTCTGCTATCTGAATTTCAGTATCTCTTGCCATGCTTGGGAAGTTCTCCTCAATTATCTCTTGGAATAGAGTATCTGTGCCTTTCATGCCATCCTCTTCTTCAGGGATACCTATGAGGTGAATGTTTGCTCTTTTGGAGTGGTCCCACAATTCTCTCAGTGAATGATCTGTTTTTGCTCTCTACTTCTCTGTCTCTTTGAGCATTTGGGAGCAATCAAAAGCTTTGTCTTCAACATCAGAGATCTTCTATTCTGCCTGCTCCATTCTGTTACTGAGGGATTTTACTATATTTCTCAGATCTTAGAGGGCTTCAAGTTCTTCCCTCACTGTGTCAAAATCTTTGGTGATTTTATCTTTGAATTCATTGAATTTTTGAGACAACTTTTGCATTGCTCCTTGAATTTCTAATTCCATCTTTACCTCCATCTTATTGCAATCCAAATTCTGAATTTGATTTCTGACATCTCAGCCATTTGTTTATGAATGGGATCTTCTGTTGTGTCTCCTTTGTCATTCCTTGGGGGAGTTGATCTACTCTGATTATTCATGTTACAGAGTTTTTCTGCTGATTCTGTCCCATGATTATTTTTCACTGTTTTTCTAGAGAAGTTGGCAAGATGAAATTGAATTGAGGGCTCCTGGAGTTGTAATTAACCAGTTCTTTGCCAAAGAACTGGGGCTGGTGCTTGTGACTTTACCCTTGGGGCTTTATAAAGATCCAATTCAGAACTACTGCCTGAAATTCTGGGCACCTGCTTGGTGTGGTGGGACTACATGGTGCTGACCACTATTTAGCTAGTCTCTGTCCAATAGTAGTGAATCAGTGGCTTTGGGCTGAAGTCTCAGCTATGGAGATATATAAACAACTAAGACACTCTGAACTTCCACAGGCAACAACTGAAAGGGGAGAAATGCACACTCCCACAACAATAAAACCAGGGTACAACCTTGGTGGGTCCCCAGATTTTTGGCCCAGGTCAAGAGTTCCAAACCAATTGTCCCAGTCAACACAAACACCAATCAGGTGGGAGAGTTCAAATGTCTTCGGCATCTAGGCAGCAGGGGTCCACTGGCAGCTCAATTTGACCCCAGTGGGAGGGACTGTGGAGCTGCCACCACCATCAGGGGTGGCGCTGCCACTGCCAATTGTGGTGCCCATGGTCTGGGGTACTGCTGTGTGCAGGTCACAGGAGCCAGTGGGGAGCTGAAGGGCATTGCCACCAGAAGCAGAGGTCACAGGTGCAGGGTGGGGAACCAGAAGGCAGAGCTGCTGACCCCCGTTCTTGTGCTACAGGAGCCAGGTGAGAACCCAGAGGGTGGAGTCACTGGCCTCCAGGGACTTGGGTCACAGGAACCCAGCAGGAGTTGCCAGCTGCAGGTCTCAGGAGCCTGACAGTAGTTGCCAGCCATGCGTCGCAGGAGCTGTGGGTCACAGGGGCTGGGCAGGATTCACAAGCCAAGGGCCCAGGGTTTCAGGAGCCAGGCAGGAGTCACTGGCCCAGGCCACTGGTAGCAGGGGCCAGACATTGTTCCCTGGCCATAGGCCACAGGTCTCAGGGTCCAGGCAGGAGTCCCTAGCACAGCTGCTGGTCATAGGAGCCTGGTGGGGAGCAGAGCCGCCCACCATGGGCTGCCGAGACTGGAAGCCGGTGGGCCACAGTACCTGGTGGTCCATAGTGTGGGACCTGAGCTATGCTCTTTCCAATATGGGGCAAGTCTTTCCCCTTGTGATTCCTTGCCTCTGTTAAAGTTATAGTTTCAGCACAACTGTCCCATAGCTCATGAGGTATCCCACCCTAGCAAAAATCTGTCAAATGCTCTGGATTTCGCAAGGGGTAGTCTTTCAGACTGCCAGGAGAAGGGGGAGGGGTGGATTGGGAGTTCAGGAAGGTAGGGAGAATATTAGATCAACTTTTGGCCCAGGCAAGAGACTGCCTGGGCTTGCAATGATATCTCTCCATGGATAGACTCCCAGCCCTCAGTCGTTCTCTCCCCTTTGGTGAAAGAAAAGGTCCTCTGTTCTCTACACACCTCAAGCTGCTCTCCTGGGGGGCAGGGGAAGGATTCCTATCCTCTTTGGGATAGGTTTTGTACCTGAAATTTGTTTCTTTGGAGTCCCAGCAGGGGTGATGCGAATCTATCAATCTCTCTCAGCACAGCTCCCAATCTTCCGTTTTATTGGTTTATTTCTGGCCCTATTTCTCCCTCTGGACAGGAGCCTCTGCCAAAAGTTGACTTCAGTTGGCCATCTTACCTCCCTCCTCCCCCTTTATCATTTCTGATTGAAGTTATTAGAGATCTTATTTTTCTTTTTCTGGTTAGTCTAGACAAGGGTTTATCAATTCCATTAATCTTTTCAAGGAACCAACTTTTTGTTTCCCTAATCTTCTGAATAATTCTTTTGTTTTCAATTTGATTTAAGTCTTCTCTAATTTTGGTTATTTCTTTTCTTCTGCTGTGTTTAGGATTAGAATGTTCTTCCTTTTCCAGTTGCTTTAGATGGCCTTTTATGTTGTTGACTTGCTCTCTTTCTGTTTTCTTGATGAAGGCAACTAATGCTATAAATTTCCCTCTAAGGACTGTCTTTGCAGTATCCCACAGGTTTTGATAGTTTGTGATTTCATTATCGTTTTGTTCCAGAAATCTAATGATCTCCTTCTTGATCTCCTCTACAACCCAGTTATCATTCAGCATAAGGTTTATTTTCCATGGCTTTATTTGAATGTGAAGATTTCTGTTGCTGTTGAGTTCAACTTTTATTCCATGATGGCATGTGAAGATACAGGGGATAATTTCTTTCTTTTTTTGTTGTTGTTGCAGTTTTGCTGGGGCCACGTTCGAACCCACCACCCTTGGTATGGTGCCGGTGCCCTACTCACTGAGCCACAGGCGCTGCTAGGGATAATTTCTATTCTATTGAATTTGTTGAGGTTATCCTTGTGCCCTAAGATATGACCAATTTTGGAAGATGATCCATGGGCTGATGAGAAGAATCCTTATTCAGTTTTGTTAGAATGAAATGTTCTATACATGTCTGTTAAGTCCATTTGTTCTAGGGTCTTGTTTAAGTCCATTATTTATTTGTTTAGTTTCTCCTTGGAGGATCTGTCCAGAGCTGCCAGTTGGATGTAAAATCTCTGACTACTATAGTTAAGGAAAAATATCATATTGTTCAGAACAGTTAGGGTTTGTTTTATATATTGAGTGCATAAATGTTAATTATTGAAATCTCTTCATATTGTGTGCTTCCCTTGGCAGGGATGTAGTATCCATCTTTGTCTTTCCATAGTTTTGTTGGTTTGAATCCAATTGTTTCTGCAAACAAGATTGTAATCCCAGCTTTTTTCTACTTTCTATTTGCCTAGAATATTGTTGCCCATCCCTTCACCCTGAGTCTTGCTTTATCCTTTGAGGTAAGGTGAATTTCTTATAAGCAACATATATCTGGCCTGAGTTTTTGTATCTAGTCAGCCAGGCTGTGCCTCTCTTTAAAGGAGAATTCAACCATTTACATTAATTGAGAGAATTGATAGATATGGTGGAGTTTTGGTCATCCTGTTGTTCAGAGGTCCAGAGCTTATTTTTATCCCTTTCACCAATGTGGAAGCTCAACTTTGTTCTTAAATTTCTGGATAGGTTTACTTTGGTAGTGTATAATCCTATTGATTATTATGAAGAATGGGTCTGAGTATTTCCTGTAGAGCTGGTCTAGTTATGGCAAATTTCTTCAGCATGTGGCTGTCAGTGAAGTATTTGATTTCTCCATCACAAATGAAACTCAGTTGAGTGGGATATAGGGTCCTGAGCTGGAAATTATTTTGTTTGAGAAGGTTGAAGGTCAATGACCATCCTCTTTTGGCTTAAAGAGTTTCAGCTGAAAGATCTGCAGTCATCCTGATACTTTTGTCTTTGTAAGTAATACTTTTCTTATCCCTGACTACTTGCAGAATTTTCTCCTTCATATTAATGTTGGAAAAATTAATTACAGTGTGTTTAGGATATGCTTTGTTTGGATTGAGTCATGCTGGGGTTCTGAAACTACTATCTGAATTTCTGTGTCTCTTGCAATACTTGGTAAATTCTCTGCCATAATGTCTTGGAGCAGAGAATTTGTGCTTCATCCTCTTCTCCTTTAAGAATCCCTATAATTCAGATGTTTGATTTGAATTTCTCAGGGAATATGCTGTTCTTATTCTTCTTTTTTCTGACTCTATGAAGGCTTATGATAGTTCAAAAGTCTTCTCTTCTTTATGTGAGATTTTTTCTTCACACTGTTCAACTCTATTTCTGAGGGAATCTATTGTATTTTGAAGCTCCTCAAATGCCTTTTTCAATTCCTTAAGTTCTGCTATATCTTTCCTCATTATGTCCATATCCTTGATGACTTTATCTTTGAATTAATTTATTTATTTTTCTTGTCTGAAGGAGACTGGCAGCATTACTATTTATAGTTATACTGCTAAATAACCTTCAACTATTTGTATAGCACATAAGAAGAATTAATTAATTTCTTGAGACAACTTTTGAACTACTCTTTGGATTTCTATTACCATCTTTTTCTCCATTCTATTCATCTTATTTGCCATCCATATTCTGAATTCTATTTCTGACATTTCAACAATTTCCCTGTGGATACAATTTTTCTGTTGTATTTTCTTTGACATCCCCAGGCAGCATTGATCTGCTCTAATTTTTCATGTTGCCAGAGTTCTTCTGCTGATTCCTTCCCATGAGTATTTTTAGCTTCTTCTTCTCTTTCTTTCTTTTACATGTGATAATTATAATTTTTTATTTCAATTGCTAGTTTGTCCCTTTTGAGTCCATCCGTCACTGTTGCAGCATTACTGCCGCTCTAACAAAGGCAGACCAATGATGAATCAGCAGCCCCTGACACTGTCTCCAAGGGGGCAAGAATCAGTAAACAACATGGGCCCAGAGTTCCAGTCAAAATCTACCAGCACTAGTTCCATCCATGCAATCAAGCTGAGGGGTTCACCTGCCTGGTGGAGAGCACAAGTCTAACGATCAGTCAAAAGTTGCTGGGCACTACCTACCTAATTGAGCTCAGAAATATGCCTCTAGGTGGAGGGCACAGGTCCAAAGTTCAGTCAAATATCACTTAAGCTTCAGCCCAGCCCAGCCCACCCACTCGAGCTCAGAGGTTGTCCTAGAGGACAGAAAATAGAAATCTGTGGGATTTCTGAGAATTTCCAAAGAGCTGGAGAAGGGTCATTCACCCCCTCCCTGCCAAAGTTAGGACTGCAGCTATTCTTGTGCTGTAGCTCAGTGGCTGGCAGAATTCCTGGGCTTCTCAGTGAACTCATCAAACAACATGGCCTCTGCAAGTGGTGGTCCTTCCAGTAACTAGGATGGGAGAATGGGTGATCTGCTTGCTCAGTATTGTAGAAAAATATTGGGTCTTTTGTGCAAGGCAGAATGGGGCTTAGGGTCAGTGGTGGGACCTCAATGATGGAGGAGGACTAGGACTTAGTGACTACTCTCCCATGGGATAAGGTAAACGGACTTTTGATCCCTATTTGCTGGCAGGCTGCTCACTTACTGAGGAGCTCTTGTTTGGGGGGAGAGGATTTCCTTCCTCTGAGAGCTGGGATCTTCCCTGATCCTTGTTGTTTTTTCTTCCTCTTCCTTGTTTCTGCCATGGTGATGTGTACCTCACACACTTCTGTGTGCAACTCCTCACATTTGGCCTCCATCTTCTTTAGTCCAGTATCTCATCCTTTGGACAGGAGCCTCTAGCAAAAGCTGATTCTAGTTTGCCCACAATCAAAAAATAAGATACTTTTAATGGAAATTCTTCTATCAGTGACCTAATGTATGTATTTTTTTAATTATTTAGGTGATTCGGATCAACGCTTTTCGTGTTCTAGCACAGGGTTCCCCAAAGACAATGAAGTAATCAAATTGTATCTTTCCTCAGGAAGTCTGGTAAGTTCTACTAATACCTTGTATAATATTACAACCCTTCACATTCCTTTGAAGTCCATATGTAAAATCAATTGGGGAAGTGAAATGCTATATAAATAATTGTTTCTACCTTGCTGTTCCATTCTACCTAATCTACCACTTGGATTAGGTAAAATATTTCATTTAGCCATTGAGTACCTTGGGTGCCTTTGCTTTCTTTCTCTCTCTCTTTTTTTTTTTTTCCAATGATGCCTCCTCCATCTCTTTTTAAAAGATTGGCTATAACTATTTTCATTTGTTATGGAGTTGATTTATCCTTTTGAAGTTTGACAGATGTAACCTGTTATAGAAAGAAAGTTACCTTACATGACCTTGAGAAAGAATCTTTTCCTTGTACTACATATAACAAGTACCCCATTACAGTATTTATTTTGCGTAAGGGATGATGTGTCTCTTTGATTAAAGTAATGGAATTTTAAAAAAATACGACAAAATAAAATAAAATATACTATTAACATAGCCATGATAATTAAAATGACAGTTAATGAAAAAGATAGAGAGTGTCTCATGAGAACAAATACATTTATCCCTAAGTCTGTTTTGACTCAGGGCAACTATTGTGAAGTCTTGAGTCAAAAATGACTTGGTTATTTGCAGTTACATATTATGGAAAAAGAATGGACTTTGGATAAAGACAGATTTACATAGCTGGTATCAAATCTTGGTCCCATTATTCATGGTCTGTGTGCCCTGGGGCAGGTTGCCTAAACTCTCTGAACTTCAATTTTTTCCTCTTAAAAAGAGAATTATAACCTACATTTTGGAGAGGTGTGGTGTAATAGTTCTAATAGTAGCATTATCAGAAATAATACCTACCATTTACAAAGTATGTGTATCAAGTATTTTTCAAAGTGTTCTATGTTTATTATGACACTTAATCTTCATATTTAATCTTCCATGAGGAATGTACAGTTGTCCTTTTCCCTGATAACACTGTTAAAAATTGTATTCCCCTCTTAAACTCCTGTATTTTCAAACTGCCTTCCCTGCTTTACTCTTATATTAGTAATTTATTCTTCGTTTCTTTTACTTGTTCTGTTTTTTTCCTTCATCCACCTACTAATCCATCCATCCTGTTTGTCTCCCTGCCAATCCCCATTTGAATGTAAATTTCATGAGGGCAGAGGTTTTTGACTGCTTTAGTCACTTCTTTATCAGTACCACCTATCACACTGCCCAATTCATAATAAGAGCCCAGTAGATGTTTTGGGAATGACTATGTTTCTCTATTTTATAGATAGGGAAACTGACACTCAGAAAACTTATCCAATGTGATCTTTACTACTAGAAGAACTAATTGAAATAAAGCTTTTAGTATCTGTTTCATGTTACTTTCAATAAAATCCATCATTTGTGATAGCTGGTTTTTCACACACCTTCTCAAAATTAGGAGATAGTCAGTAAAAAATCAGAAAGATGAGCTTTGCTTTATGTGTTTGCTTCCTTTTTTATTTACACACAAAATAACATTTTAATGAACTTGGAATTTCTACATGTGATAGTATGTGACTTTGATTCTATATTTACTTCATGTAATAACCATTATCATTTCTACGTTAGGAAAGATTATTAAAAAGATGAAACCCTATGACACAGGCATATTAGGCTGCCAAGTTCTAAAAACATACTTTTAAAATTAGATTTTTTTTCCCCTTAGCTAGAGATGGGAATTACTAAAGGTAACAATCTGTAGCAGCATCTACTTTTCGCAGATGTCTCCTCACTTTTAAATTAATGTACTATCTGTCTATCAAATTGCTATTATATTTTTCCCTCTTTCTTAAAGAAAATCCATTGTTTTTTCCAAACCGAAAATGAGCTTGCATCAAAAGGAATGCTGAGTGTGTTCACATCAGGAGGACTTGCTCCCAGCTTGGCAATCATTAATAGTACATATAATGGCATCTTCCACTTTAACTTATCTTTGGTAAGTATATTTTATTTTATTCTGTGATATATTAGTAATGAGAATCATACTTTTCTTCCTTATAGGATTAAAAAAAGTAGGTGGTTTAGTGACATTGCATTTATGTATGTTTTAAACCTAGTAATACAGTATTATACTTTTTGCCTCATGTAGTCATATACTTTTAAAGAAATTAAAAGAAGAAAAAAACTTTTTTGTACCATTTACCTACATATATTTATTATTTATGTTCTTCTTCATTCTTTTCTATAGCTACGAGTTGCCATCTGGCATCATTTTCTTCCAACTTGAAGAAACTTCTTTTAGTACTTCTTACAGTGCTGATATGCTGACAATGAGCTCTCTGGGCTTCCTCCCTCCACCTCCCATAAAGTGTCTTTATTTCACCTTCATATTTTAAGTAACAACTTTATTAAGATATAATCCATATTCCATATAATTCACCTATTTAAAGTATAAAATTAAATGGTTTTAGTATACTCAGAAAATTGTGTAGCTATTTGTGTTCTAATTTCAGAACATTTTAATCACCCTGAAAAGACAACTGGTAACTATTAACAGTCACTCGCCATTGTCCCTCTACTTCCTGGCTCCAAGCCACTACTAATCTTTTATCTCAGCCAATTTACTCATTCTGAAAATTTTATATAAATATGATATAATACTGTATTTAGTGTTTGTGACTGGCTTCTTTCAGCTGGCACAATGTGTTCAAGGTCCATCCATGCTGTGGTATATATTAGTACCGTACTCCTTTTTATGGCCAAGTAATATCTTATTGTATAGATAACACATTTGGTTTATTCAGTTATCAGTTGAACATTTGGTTTGTTCCCACCTTTGACTATTAGTAGTAGTGTTGCTATAAACATTTTCGTATGAAAATATGTTTTCATTTCTCTTAGATTCTCTAGGAATGGAATTGTGAAGTCATATGGCAACTTCGTCTTTAACTTTTTAGGACCTGCCAGACTGCTTTCTAAAGTTGTTGTGCTATTTTACATTCCCACCAGCAGTTTATTAGGGTTCTAGTTTCTCCACATCATCACCAATACTTTTTTTTTTTTTAAATAGCCATCCTAGTAGGTATAAAGTGCTATCCATTATGGTTTCAATTTGTATTTTCCTAATGACTAGTGATGTTGAATATCTTTTCATGTTCTTATTGGCCACTTGAATATCTTTTTGGGGGAACTATCTATTCAGATTCTTTGTCCATTTTAAATTGGGTTGTTTGTCTTTTTATTATTGAGTTGTAAACGTTCTTTGTATATTCTAGATACAAGTCACTTATCAGACATGATGTGCCAACATTCTCTCCTAGTCTATGGATTGTCTTTTCACTTTCTTGATAGTGTCCTTTGATGCATGATTTTTTTTTATAAAGTCTGCTGTAACTATTTTTAATTATGTTGCTTGTGCTTTTGGTGTCATATGCCCAATCCAAGGTCTGTAAATTTTAAATGTTTTCCTCTAGGAGGTTTATAATTTTATCTTTTGCATTTAGGTCTTTGATCCATTTTTAGCTAATTTTTGTTTGTGATGTGAGATAGAGGTGCATATTCCTTCTCTTACATGCAGATATTCATCTGTCCTAGAACCACTTATAGAGAAGGGTGTTATTCTTTTTCTATTGAATCATTTTGACACCTCTGTTCAAAATAAGTTGACCATAAACATGAGGGGTTTATTTCTGGATTCTCAATTCTATTGCATTGTTCCACATGTCTATCCTATGCCAGCATCGTGTTCACTTGATATTGTTGCTTTGTGCTAAGTTTTCAAATCAGGAAACAAGATTCCTCCAACTTTCTTCTTTTTTTTCAGTAATGGTTTTGCTAGTCTGAGTCCAATGAGTTTCCATATGAATTTTAGGATAAGCTTGTTGATTTCTAAAAGCCATCTGGGATTCTAGTAAGGATTGTGTTGAATCTGTAGATAAGTTTTGATAGTATTGCCATCTTAATAATATTAAGAATCCTAGGCAGCGCCTGTGGCTCAGTGAGTAGGGCACCAGCCCCATATACCAAGGGTGGTGGGTTCAAACCCGGCCCCGACCAAACTGCAACAAAAAATAGCCAGGCATTGTGGCAGGTGCCTGTGGTCCCAGCTACTTGGGAGGCTGAGGCAAGAGAATCGCCTAAGCCCAAGAGCTGAAGGTTGCTGTGAGCTGTGACTCCACAGCACTAAAGGCGATAAAGTGAGGCCCTGTCTCTAAAAAAAAAAAAGAATCCTAATGTATGAACATTTCTTTCCATTTTTTTAGATCTTTAATTACTTTCAGCAATATTTTGTGTTTTCAGAGTATAAATTTTATATTTCCTTTGTTAAATTTATTCCCAATATTTTATTCTTTTTGAAGAGGTTATAAAGAGAATTGCTTTCTTAATCTCATTCCTGGATTGTTCACTGCATTATAAAGCTACAATTGATTTTTGTATATTGATTAATCTTATAGCCTACAAACTTACGGAACTTTTTTATAAGTTTTATTAAATAATAGGTTTTTAGTGGTCTCCAGAAGGGTTGAAGCATAGTTTTGTTAGATATAAAATTTTCTTTTGACTTCAATTTCTTTCAACATTTTGAATATGTTGTTCTAAAGTCACCTGTCACCTTTGTTTGTGAGTGAGAAGTCAGCTGTTAATTTTATTATTGTTTTCTATGTATAATGTGTCATTTTTCTCTGCATGCTTTTAAGATTTTCTCATTATATTTATTTACCCAGTTGAGGTTATATGGGCTTCTTGAAGTATATAAGTTTAGCAGGTTTGGAAAGTTTGGCGCCATAATTCATCAATTTTTTTTCTTTCCTATTCTCTGTTTCTTTACCTGCTGGAACTTCAATTACATATATTTTGGAACTATGACATTGTCCCACAGGCCTCTAATACTGCTAGTTTTCTTTAATAGTTACCTTTTTCATAGCAGATAATTTCATTTGCTATATCACTAAGTTTACTTAATCATTATTTTGTCTTCTCTGGCCTGCTATTGAATCTGCTTAGTAAATATTTCACTCAGTTATACTCTGAGCCTTATTATTGCCAATTGGTTTTATTATTATATTTTTCCTCTTAGTGTTAAGATTCTCTACCTATTCCCAGATTAAGACAATATTTTCCTTAAATCTATGTATATATTTGCAATATTTCTTTGAAGTTTTTATCTGCTATCTGGACTCACTCTTAGTCAGTTTACTGTCTACCTCTTTTTCCTGAATATATTACACTTTCCCATTTCTTTTGATGTCTTGTTTTTGATTGAAAACTGACATTGAAGATAATAATCTGTAGCAACTCTGTGTTCTGTTATGTTCATCTGAGAAATTTCTGTTATTATTGTTATTCTAAAAAAGCAGATAATGTTCCTTGCAAAAACTACAAACTGTCTGATTTTTGGCAGCTGATATCTCCGATCAGTTCTATTAGTTCCCACTGCTGGTTTTTAAAAACTGGTCTAGGGAGTCCTTTGTACCCGTATTGCCCAAGGATTTAGGCAAAGTTTATATTTAAATTTTAGAACTCTCCATTATCGAAGTTTCCTTACTCCTAGGATTTTCTTTATAACTTTCCAAATCATCTGCCTACTCCAAGCTCTGTCTCTGACACATCAGACCAGTAATACTTCAACTTTGTGCTACCTGATATTGGCTGTATGGTATTCCATTATGTAACTATATTATTATAGATAACTGATGAATATTTTCATTATTTCCAATCTTCTGGTATTATAAACAATGATGCAAAAATACCTATGAATACAAGGCCCAGCGCAGTGGTGCATACCTGTAATCCCAGCACTTTGTGTGGCCAAGGTGGGTGGATTGCTTGAGCTCAGGAGTTCGAGACCAACCTGAGCAAGATTGAGACCCCATCTATAAAAAAAAGTAGCTGGGCAAAGTGGTGAGCACCTGTAGTCTCAGCTACTTGGGAGGCTGAGGCAAGAGGATCTCTTGAGCCCAAGAGTTTGAAGTTGCTGTGAGCTATGGTGCCACAGCACTCAATTGAGGGCAAGAAACTCTGTCTCCAAAAAACAAAACAAAACAGAAAAAACTATGAATACATTTTATTTCACACATATGTGAATATACCATAGGAAAATCCTAACAGTGAAATTTCTAGGTAAAGGGTATATGCTTTTTGTTTAATTTTTTTAAAAGCCAGAGTAGAATATGACAGTAGAAGTGTTTTTATTAACATTGTATAACATTGTTTTCTTGTGTCTTCTTTATTTAAGTTCAGTGATCAGATTTACTGGGCAATTGAAATTCCTAGAGAAAACATCACACAAAACACAGGTAAAAGTGATCTGAATTAATGCTTTTACTCATGAGTCTGAATTAACAAATTTATCAAATAAAAAACATTTATTATATTAAAAATTATTTGTTATCCTATGTAAATCTTCCATGTAGTATTGGTGACATGCTTACCAAAAATTATTCGTAATACAAATTCAAATTTAATTGGGCTTCTGGTATTTTATCTGGCAACCTTATTATAGATAGATTATTCTGTCATAAGTATCATTAATATTATCCTTTATTTAAAGTAAACTTCATTGTAGAACTTAGAAATTGTAGTTTTGAGAAGTTTGGGCACTAATTAATTTTACTGAAACACAATCATTAACTTTAAAATATTACAGGCTACATATATTTGTGTGTGTGTGTGTGTATAGTATCATTTTCTCATGGAATCTACTATTATCCTTTCCAATCCAATTTTTCTGCTGCAGATTCCCCAACTATTATTTATTTTGGTAGAGAAAGGGGTTAGTAGATTATCTCTACAGTTATCATACAGTTTTAAAAGAGAAAAACATAAATATGAACTCCCCTGATGATTTTAATATCTGTTTTAGTTTACATAAAATGATTAAAATGTTTTGTCTATTTTTGTTTATAATTTTTTTGAGTGTGATACTTCTTGAAACATTATCCAGAATGAAGTCCAGGATTCCTCTTGCATGTCTCATGGTAGAAAATGGTTTCTCTCCTTCTACCTTTCTCATTTCTTCTGCTATAAATCATGCAATTTTTTGTTGCTTTTTTTTTCATTTTGCATTATAAAATGCATCTTCTCATTTAGTCTTTCCTCAGTATTATAAAATGATGGTCATCCCCTCTTTTTTGAATTTCTCTTCCTCACATTGCTCACAAGCTGATTGATAAGATTTTTCCTGTAAAAAGGTATATCTGCACTTTTTTTCCACTCTCGTTATCTAATGAATAAAGGAAGTAGCTGAGCACAACTGCAACTTCTATCAGCCAGAAGAATATTTTTTCCCACCATTTGTGGGATCACCTTGTAAATCCATAATATCCATAGTACTGATCAGTTCTATCTACTCTTCCCGTAAACTTTGTGTGTTCTAAAATAAAAGTAAGTTTTTCAAATTGAACAGACTATTTCTCTCTATAACCAGAGATCAACTGTGTTTGAGGGCCAAAGAATGTACTCAGCATTGTCACTGACCTCTTGTCATGGATTGAGAGGCACATGATTTTCATACCACATTAATAGGCACAAAATTAAAAGTCCTGAAGTTTCTTCTTTTTCAGATCACTTGGAAAATCCTTCCTAGAAACCACAACTGTTCCTGTTATATATTTTTTCATTTTATGCAATTTCTGAGCAAGTTGAGGGCTGTGTAGAACCTGTCAGTGTAAATATGATAGCCTGAACCACCCATATGTGCTTGCAAAACTTGTGTCAAATGAATTACTATATGAACTGTAAATGACAAATCAAGACAAATGAGACTTTCTGCTGTTGTCTTGCCATAATAGGGAATGTGAGAGAACACATAACGATTTTCTAAATTACATGGGCAAAAAAATTGTAGGCCCCACATCGTAGGCTTCTTGAGATTATAGCACTGAATCCCTTCTTTGAAATCTACTATATGCTCTTGTCTGAAGCCACGTTTTTCTGCTACATAAAGTTCCTTACTTTGTCAATATACTCACTAACATTCTTCACCTTCTGCCCTTGGGTATACACACTCTCTCAAGCTTTGACCAGAGGAACTAATTGCAGCATCCAAAATATTTGGTAAAAACGAAGATGAGAGAAAACATCCTGGAAGAATGGGGTTCCGTCTAGTCAACCTTTGGTAAAATGGTCAAGTAAATTGCACCTTCAAATTCAAAGACATGATCAGTATTGCACCAAAGAACAACTTCATTTCTTCTGATGAAGCATCCTTCCTCAAGTGTCACATTGAGTACTTTGTTAGTGGAGCCACCTTCTATATTTTTTCTGCTGCATACATATTTGTCAATGACACAATTTTGTGAATAAGATCATCTGAGAAAAAGATCTAGAAATATTCAAGTTCAGTTTTTGGCTGAGCACTTTGAGGAAGGGTGAATCCCTATTGTGTGACAGAGTATGGGAACTTTATAAGATCACCATCACCATCATGATAAATAAACCTTACAGCTACTTGTTATAGTTTGCATATTCTTGTCACTTTCTTAATCACTAGCTTCAGATTTACTGGCATTAATATCATTGCATACAGGAAGAGTTTCTTTATGCTCACTTTCATCACTAAATTCTCCTTCAATTTCACTATCCTCAAAAATCCACATTGCAATATCATTGTGACTTATACACCTTCTCCCTGTCATTTTCATACAAGTACAATGGCACAAGTAGAATGCACAATCACCCGTTGAAGCAAAACACATGTCCTATGGAGAAACAGAAAGAGTACAACCTGTGCTTTCTGTTGGCTAGAGTCTGTGAACAAATGCAACAACAAAAAAACATGTGGGACATCTTCTGACATTGGAGCAGAACAGAAAAATTATTATGCCTGATGAGGATAGGAAAGAGTTTTAAGTAGACTTTTATATGGCAGAGTAGCATTATATGCTACTACATATACATAGATGAAATGAGAAAAATCAAATTCTAAGATATGTGAGTATTGATCTAATAAACTGAGCTAGTAAATCTTCAGGCATAAGACACATTCCTATAGGTTAAAAATGCTGGAAGCAATGTACACAATTATGATTTAATAAAAATAAATAAATAAAATGCTGGAAGGTTTGTTTTAATATGGCCAGTGCAGGAAACAAAAAATAAACTTCACTTACGGAAAAAGAAAAAAAAATTATTTTAATCATAGAATCCAAAGATAAATATGCAGGTACATTATAGGAAGGAATTAGAAGTAAGAAGTGAGGTTCTGGGAGACTTTAGCCAGTAATCAAGTGACTTCGAACAGTGCCCATAGGCTAAGACTGAGCTGCAGGGGGTGGGAGTGGGGTAGAACAGAGGTTTCATTGTTCAGCTACAGTCCATTCACAGCCTGTGGGAAAGTTGCCTTGCAGGATCAGCCCTCAGAGTCCTAGAGCTAGGTCTGTTCCGTGTTCCTGACAAGCTGGCAGCCACTTCTGGAGAGATCCAAGCAACCACCCTTTCCTGGGAAAGGCACTGATTAGCCATGGAATAGGGTTTGGAAAGGTCAAGGTGTGTATATTAAGTGGGCTGAGGAGAGATCTAGGCTCCCAACCCAGCACAGTTTGAGGGCAGGGAAGTCAGCAGAGGCTTCCAGTCTCCATCTTATAAAGCTGTATTGTGATTAGCATCTCATTTCCCAGAAGATCACCTGTTGCCCAGGCAATATTCAGCAAGATATATACATAGTTGTTTTTTCTCCTTTTTTCATTTCTTTTTGTTGTTGAAGTTGTTATTATTAATTTGTCTGTTTGTTTTTTCTTTTCAAAAAAGAAAATTGTTTTCCTTCCTTTTTTCTTTTTCAAAAATTTTCCCCCAGATTTTTCTTTTTCTTTTTTTCTTCATTTTTTTCATGTAAATATATTTTTTTCTTTGTTACCTTCTTTAATAATAAGGACTTCACCTTTGCTAGTTTTTCTGCTCCTGATATTTGCTTTTTCCCTCAATTTTATCTCTTAAGGTTTTTTGTTTGTTTTGGTTTGATTTATAGTATTTTTGTTTTTCTTCTCTATTTGGTGGAAGTGGGGTCCTGTGTCTGCTCAGGCTGGAAAAGAGCTGCAGACGTCAAGGGACCCACCCAACCCAGTCCCCACCCCCGAGGTTTGGATTTGTGGATGTGGGTCAAAGTACCCTACTGTACACAACCATTACTCTTGTCTCTCTCTGTTCCTCTTTTTGTCAATCTTCCCTTTTACTCACTCCATTCCCTTTCTCTTCTCTCTCCCTCTCTTTTTTAAATCTTTCATCCCTTCTTGCTCTTCACTCTTCTCATTCTTTTAGTCCTTTACCAAAAGGACACTTCAACACCTTAGGTCAGAGGCATGGTAACTTAAAGAGCAAAAACCAGTGGAAGGAAAAAGTCGGACAAGGAAACAGACAAAAAGAAAATGCTCATGAAGAAGAAATAGCAGAAAAATCCTGGCAACATAAAAAATCAGACCAGAGCAACCCCCTGAAGGGATCATGAGGTAGCTACTGCAGAAGATTCCACCTATAAAGAAATGTTAGAAATGACAGAAGGGGAATTTAAAATATGGATACATCAGCCACATACACCAAGGGTGGCAGGTTTGAACCCAGCCCAGGCCAGCTAGACAATGATGTCAACTGCAACACAAAATAGCCAGGTGTTGTGGTGGGTGCCTATAGTCCCAGCTACTTGGGAGGTTGAGGCAAGAGAATCACTTAAGCCTAAGAGTTTGAGGTTGCTGTGAGCTGTGATGCCACAGCCCTCAACTGAGGGCAACATGGTGAGACTCTGTCTCAAACAAACAAACAAACAAAAAACCCTTAAAATATGGATAGTAAAAACAATGAAGGAAATTGCTGAGAAAGTGGGAAATAACTAAAAGGAAATCCAAAAACCAAATCAAATAAGAAATGAACAATAAGAATATAGAAAAAAAGGCAGCGCCTGTGGCTCAAAGGAGTAGGGTCCTGGCCCTATATGCCGGAGGTGGTGGGTTCAAACCAAGCTCCAGCCAAAAACTGCCCAAAAAAAAAAAAAAGAATATAGAAAAGATATAGTGGAGCTGAAGGAATTGAAGCAGTTACTAAGGGAACTTAAAGATGCAGTAGAAAGTAGCAATAATAGATTAGACCAGGCAGAAGAAAGAATCTCAGAGGTAGAGGATAAAGCTCTTGGGCTAACTCAAACAGTCAGACAGAAAAAAAGAGAGCGAGAGAGCAGAATGTTCGCTGCAGAATTATGGGACTTCATGAATCATTCAAAAACACAAGTTATAGGTATGCCAGAAGGGGACGAAAAATGTCCCAGAGGCGTGGAAGCCCTACTGAAGATATTATAAATGAAAACTTCCCAAATATCACCAAAGATTCTGATATACTTCTTTCAGAGGGATATTGAACCCCAGGTCATTTCAAGTCAAATTTAGCTTCTTAAGACACATGGTCATGAACCTGTCCAAAGTCAAGACAAAAGAGAAAGATTCTGCAAGCTGCCAGGAGTAAGCACCAATTGACCTACAAGGGTAAAACCATCACTGTGTCTGTGAACTTCTCAAATGAAACTTTTCAAGCCAGAAGACAATGGTCATCTATCTTTAATCTACTTAAACAAAACAATTTTCAGCCCAGAATTCTATATCCTGCGAAGCCATGTTTTAAAAGTGATGGAGAGGCTCATTGCCTGTAGCTCAGAGGTTAGGGCAGCACCACATACACCAGAGCTGGCAGGTTCAAACCTGGCCTTGGCCTGCAAAACAACAGTGGCAACTACAACAAAAAATAGCCAGGAGTTGTGGCTGGCACCTGTAGTCCCAGCTACTGGGAGGCTGAGGCAAGAGGATCACTTAAGCCCAAGAGTTTGAGGTTGGTGTGAGCTGTGACACCATGGCACTCTGCCAAGGGTGGCATAGTGAAACTCTGTCTAAATAAGATGGAGAAATCAAATCTTTTACTGATATGCAAACACTAAGGAAGTTCGCCACAAGAAGACCAGCTCTACAGGAAATATTCAGACCTATTCTACACACTGACCATCACAATGGACCAAACTAGGAATGAAAGGAACTTTTTAAATCTGATCAAGAGCACCTATGAAACCCGAAGATAACATTACACTTTGATGGTGAAAGACTGAATGTTTTCCTGTAAAATTAGACACAAGATAATGATGTCCTTTCTTATTATTCCTATTCAGCATCATACCAGAGGTCCTATCAGTACAATAAGGCAAGAAAAAGAAATTAAATGAATACATATTGGAAATGAAGAAATAAAATTATCTTTATTCCTATTATCCAGGTAGAAAATCCCAAAGATTCATAAAAGGCTGCTAGAACCAATAAACCTATTCTATAGCTAAAGTAATTAAGAAAATTTGATATTGATGAAAGGATAGAGAGTCCAGAAAAAGCAATTCAATGCAGACAAATAGTTTTATAACAATGGTGCTGAAATAATTAGATATCCATAGTCCAAAAAATAAACCTTAGTCCCTATAATTTACAAAAATTAGCTCAGAATGAATCATAGACCCTCATACAAAACCTAGTATTGTAAACTTCACGAAGCAAACATGGGAGAAGATCTTAGCAAAGATGGGATGTCAAAAGTACAGTCCATAAAATTTTTAAAAAATGGTAAATTAGACTTCATTAAAATTAAAAAATCTTCTCTTCAAGAGACATTCCTAAGAGATTTGAAAAGATAAGCCACAGAGTAGGAGATAATATTTGTTAATCACATATCTGAGAACAGAGTTCCATCTGTCTGTCTAAAACCTGCAAAAGATTTTTAACAACTACTATACCAAATAGCAAATAAACACAAAAAAGATGCTCAAAGTCATTAGTTATTAGGGAAATGCAAATTAAAAACACAATTAAATGCTGCGACACATCTATTAGAATGGCTAAATTTAAAGATATGCTCTACATAGATACATACATGCACATACACTTTTATCTGTACAATGTGCTGGCATTAATGCAGATTACTTGGTGGTCAGAATGCAAAAGGATACAGCCACTTTGGAAAACTGTTTCACTGTTTTTCTTATAAAGTTAAGTTTACATTTACCATATAATTCAATAATGCTACTACTTGGTATTAGCTAAATGCAACAAAATTTATGTTCACACAAAAGCCTGTAAGAAATTTCTTACGGTATCTTTATTAATAATTGCCCCAAACCAGAAAAACCCAAATGCTCTTCAACAAAATTAACTATACATCCATATAAGAAATACTATCCAGTAAGAAAATGGAAGAACTACAACATAGAAAAATATTGAATGAATTATGCTAAGTGAAAGAATATTTGAAGGCTAAATATTTTATGATTCCATTTATGTGACCCTGGATAGACAAAACAATAGGAACATAAAAGAGAACAGTGGTGGCCTGAGCCCTAGGAGATGGAGAGGGATTGACTACAGGTGGAGTAACTTTATTGGGTGATAAAACTGTTCTATATCTTTTTTTTTTATAAATACATATGTTTTATTATTCTTCATTACATTATTTCCTCCCCCACCCCACAGTGGTAAGACAGAATTTATTTACAGAAAAGAATACAGAAAACACTAAAGCTCCTGGTAGAGGGAGAGAATTCAAGTGGGGAGAGAGAAGCTCTCTCCGTTTCTTTCCCGGTCTTTCGCGTCTCCTCCTTTAGGCCTTTAGTCTCAGGGTATATATAGGTGTATGGGTTCCTTGGCCAGGAAACGAATGAATACAGTCCCTTCCGCTAGGGGCAAGGTGAATGAATGTATCAATGAATGGATACAGTCCATTCATGGAATTGAGGCCTAGGAAATTCACAAGAAATTGACCTAGGCATAACTGTTCTATATCTTGACTGTAGTGATTATACAGTTGTATACATTTGTGAAAATTCATAGAAATGGACACTGAAATGGGCATATTTTATTGAATGTATATACTTTATTTTTAGATAAATAAAAAGCAAATTATGTGGTGTAAATCAAGGAGGGATTCTTTACTGTCAACAATTGTATGTTGTTCAAAGTGCAAATTGCCTTCACCATGTTCTAATTATCACTAAATCTCCATATGGCTTATGAATCTCAGTTAAATCATTTGAAAATGAAGATGACAATAGTGACTACCACATAGGGAGAAATAAATAAGTTAATATAAAGAAGCAAAAGGAAAGATGACATATAATAAGAATTCAATAAATGCTACCTGCTATTTCTAGTGCAATTATGATGAGTGTTTTATTACCTTTTTTGTTGATGTTACCTACTCCTCCCAAGATTTTACATATATAATACGCAAATTCATTGAATGGCAGTAAATAAGATATAATTAGGAGGAAAAAGTGAACATACAAATATGATATCCTTCATCCTTCCCTCTGAAATTTTTCCCCTGACTTTTAGTATATTACTATCTGCATAGACCATTCCCTCCTATTACAAAACCAGCAAATATGTACAGGTATTTCTTTTTACTTAGTCCAAGAAGTTGTACCAGGAAAGGAAGCATTCATTTTGCCTTTTTCTAAAATTCTTAAGTTCTCATATCACCTTTGTTCCAGTCTGGATGACCTAAGAAACATGCATTTCTGAAATTAAACTTCATAAATAAACAGTAGAAGTAAAAATGACGTGATCTTTACTTCCTCAATTGACAAATTAATGTCAATATTATACCAAGACACTACAACAACTAACATTTCATCATTATACTAAGGTTACATGTTTAAAAAGTACAATTTTTAAGATGAATTCCTTTAAAATTTTATCAAAAGTTCCAATTAAAAATTAATTTGGAATAAAGTGAGTTGAATAAAGGGTAAAGATAGTCATACAATCCATGTCAGATGTTACAGAACTGGGCTTCTACTTCACACTTTTATCTTTGCTATCTCTCAATCTCTAGAAATTTTTTTATTATCTCAGTCTTACTCTCATCTTCCTCCAACTTTATTCAGTAGGACAAATAGTTCGGGATGCCCTTTACTCCCATACCTAGAGGGACTGGCCTATATGATTTCCCCACCCCACTCTCCTAATCCCTCATTGCCTGCCACATAATTGGCACACATGTGGATCAACAGTGAGCCAAGTTAAGATCTGAGAATTTGGAATTGGACTCCTAGGAAAAGTACATAAAAATTCAACTGTAGTGAGGCAGTTTTAGAAAGCCAGTCTGCAACAAAAGAAAAACAAGATTTACAGAAAATAAGAGATGCAGGGTGAAAGTATTCTCTGATTTCTTTCTTTCTTTTTTTGTAGAGATAGAGTCTCACTTTATCGCCCTCAGTAGAGTGCCGTGGCATCACACAGCTCACAGCAACCTCCAGCTCCTGGGCTTAGGCAATTCTCTTGCCTCAGCCTCCCTAGTAGCTGGGACTACAGGCGCCAGCCACAAAGCCCGGCTATTTTTCTGTTTTGCAGTTCGGCAAGGCCGGGTTTGAACCTGCCATCTTCGGTAATTGGGGCCGGCGCCCTACTCACTGAGCCAGAAACGCCACCCGATTCTCTGGTTTCTTGACTGTTTCATTTCTTTCTTTCTTTTCTTTTTTCTTTTTTTTGTTGGAGATTCATTGAGGATACAAAAACCCATGTTACATTGATTGCATTTGTTAGGTAAAGTCCCTCTTATAATTGTGTCCTGCCACAAAAAGGTGTGACACACAATGTGACCCCCCCACACTCCTTTCTCCTTCCCTGTTCTCCCCTTCCTCCACCCTCCACTGTATATTAGGTCATTAATTGTCATCATATCAGAATTTAGTACACAGGATTCTTGCTTCTCAATTCCCGTGATGCTTCACTAAGAATAATGTGTTCTACTTCTATCCAGGTTAATATAAAGGCTATAAAGTCTCCATCTTTTTTAATGGCTGAATAGTATTCCATGGTATACATATACCACAGTTTGTTAATCCATTCCTGGGTTGGTGGGCATTTAGGCTGTTTCCACGTTTTGTTAATTTGTAACAAAAAAATTTAATTTTGTAAATTACAAAATTTTAATTTTGTAAATTTAACTGCAATAAACAGTCTAGTGCAAGTGTCCTTAGGGTAAAAGAATTTTTTTCTTCTGGGTAGATGCCCAGCAATAGGATTACAGGATAAAATGAGTTCTAGTTTGAGCTCTTTGAGGGTTCTCCACACTTCCTTCCAAAAAGGTTGTAATAGTTTGCAGTCCCACCAGCAGTATAAAAATGTTCGTCTCTCCACAACCATCCTAGCATCTGCAGTTTTGAGACATTGTGATGTGGGCCACTTTCACTGAGGTTAGATGATATCTCAGGGTCTCTTTGATTTGCATTTCTCTAATAATTAAGGATGATGAACAGTTTTTCATATGTTTGTTAGCCATTTGTCTGTCTTCTTTAGAGAAGGATTGATTCATCTCTCTTGCCCATTGCTATAAGGGATTGTTGCTTTTTTTCATGTGGATTAATTTGAGTTCTCTGTAGATCCTAGTTATCAAGCTTTTATCTGATTCAAAATATGCAAATATCCTTTCCTATTGTGTATGTTGTTTATTTGCTTTGGTTGTTGTCTCCTTAGCTGTACAGAAGCTTTTCCATTTAATTAAGTCCCATTTGTTTATTTTTCTTGTTGCAATTGCCACTAAAGTCTTCATAAAGTGTTTCCCCAAACCAATACCTTCAAATGTTTTCATCACACTTTCTTTGAGGATTTTTATTGATTCCTGCCTTAGATTTATTTCTTTTATCCATCTTGAATCAATTTTGGTGAGTGGAGAAAGATGCTGGTCCAGTTTCAGTCATTTACATGTGGTTATCCAGTTCTCCCAGCACCATTTATTGCATAAGGATTCTTTCTGCCATGACTTAGCAATTATGAATTGGGCTGCAATAAACAATCTGGTGCAGATATCTTTGTTGTAATGTGATTTTTGGTCATCTGGGTATATACCAAGTAAAGGAATTATAGGGTCAAATGGCAATTCTATTTTTAGATCTCTTTTGTATATTAAATAAACAATTTAGTAACTTGCTTCAACTTTAAAATCCATTGCATTTTCAATCATATCTTCATAAACTGAATGTTTATTCCTTCCCCCCAAATACATGTATTGAGCGAGGTCTTTGGAGGGTCATTAGGTCATGAGAGTGGAGCCCTCATGAATGAAATTAGTGCCCTTGTAAAGGAGGAGCTTCAGCACGCACATGCACAATCTCTGTTTCTCTCTCTCTCTCTCTCTCTCATCTCTGCTTTCAGCCATGTGCAGATACAAAGAGAAGACAGTGGCAGGAATCAGGCCTCCCAGAACCCAGCCAGGCGCACACTGGTACCTTGATCTTAGACTTCCCAGGATATAGCACTATAAGAAATAAATGTTTATTTAAGCTACTCAGTCTATGAAAATTTGTCACAGCAGCCCAAACTAAGATAAACATAATTGATTTTTAAAGCATATGAGAGCTTATGCATCTAACCAAATGTAGTTGCTTTGAAAAAGGAAAAAAAGTATATATTTATGCATGTGCTATACTCATATATATATATATATATATTTAACAGCATTATTGCTGAAAACATTTTTTAAGTCAGATGCATTTTCTTCATGATCACATCTAAAATGTCCTAAATCTTCAGTAAAACCCTTAAGTTCTTAAAAGGCAGGAACTATTTTGGATAGTTAGAGTTCCACTCTTGTTAGAGTTCCGCTCTTAAATCAGGCACACCGGAAAGAGAGTTAAGGAGTCATACAGCCAGATGAAACATGATGAAGGGACTGGGAAACTGAGGTAGGTCATAAGGCCCAGGATCTGATGGAGAAGTGGCAGTGGGCAAGCCCTCATAAATGGAGCGGGTCTTGGCCCCTGGCATCAGCAGCTGTCAACCAGGCTTTGCTTAGCTCATTATAGATGCCTTGAAAGACAAGGACTCTCCAGGAAAATATGGGAAAATACATCTCATTTTTGGTCTCATATTTGCCACTAGAGAAGACAGCTGGAAGCCCGGTGACACTGTGAGAAGACCAGGAAGTGGGTCTTCTGCTCAGCACAGAACATAAACCTGAAGACTGGCATTTGTGAGAGCAGTAGTTCCTGTGTCCCTCTCACCTCTACATGCTGGTGCGCAGTACTTAGTGAGCTCTCAATGAATGAATGTGAGCAAGTTGGAGCCTTCTGGAAACAGGCTACCTTGTCTCTGGTTCCCTGGCTGGGCTTGAGCACTGACTTGGTCTGAAGGTAGTGTGGACTGGCTGCATGCTAACTTCGGTAGAAAATTTCATCTCTTTGAGATGTTTTGAACTGAAAAACCAGCTGCATGGTGTAAATGTAGGAGAATTAATGAATGGAATAGAATATAAACAAGAGAGAGACCTGTTCTTGAAAGGTGGTTCTCTAATTTCTACTTGTAATCAGTTTTTAATAAACCAAAATTTGAATGTTTAAATGGATATTTAAATACACTTTGAAGTATTTAAATAGATGCAGTTACTGGAAGTATATTGTCTCAGTCTGGGCAAAGGCAGCAAGCACTCAAAGACAAGAGGCCACAGAGGCCCTTAGTCTTCCAGGCAAAACCCCAGAGAAGGACATGTCTTTACACCATCAGATGAGACTTGGGCCACAGGGCCAAGTAAGTTTCAGCCTCAATTCCTTTGTCTTTACTCAGCACTGACTCTTTGGTAAATTCGAGAAGTCTCCACATATGTCTAAAAAATTATGAGTACTATACTGATTCAGATCAATTATGATTTTGGTATTCTTTTAAAGTTTCAATTATCTTGCTGTTACATATTTGATGCTACACATTAGAAGAAAACTTGTTTGTTATAAGCATCAAATTTTAGTAGAATGTATAAAATTCGGTGTTTTTAATATTTCTCAATAGTACTCCTGATAATAAATATATAATATTCCCAAAATATAAATTATAGATAAATTGCAAACACACTTTATGCATTACATAACTCACTCAGAACTTTCATTTGCATAGAATACAATCCCAATGGAAGCCATGGTTAAATAATAATAACATTTTCCCATGAAAATGCCTAAGGCAAAAAGAATATAACTTATAGATAGGCAGCTAAAACAAAGATCTTTTAGAAATACTTTCTAAAGTGACTCCTTGGTGAATCTTAGCCCAAATTCTGAATTTCTTTTGTAAACCCTACTGGTAAAAACAGGCATTATGGAGTGTTCCTAGTTCTAGTTTCTGGTGTTGTAGACAGCCAAGCCTCCTAAGGGAGTGGAAGCAGAGAAACCTGTTGATTCAGAGGAAGGAATCATATTAGGTTCTGGGGACCCAAAACTGAGTAAGAGCAATGAGCCTAATCCCTCTTCCTGGGAGCTTTCAAGCCTCAAGGAAGACCATATCACTATAACAGGTTTCTCCGTCCTCTGAGAGGTGTCAGGGCCCATCCCAGCAGGCCTCACTTGCCTTTTTCCCCAAACTCTCAGGTCTATCCTGTTCCACATTGGCCTAATTATAACTTATTCCCCTCCTTCCTCAAGCCTTCAAATGGGTCCTTGAACCCCCCCCCCCCCCACCGAACCAGCAATTTACAAACCCTTCTGTGTCTTCTACTTGTTCTTGAGCTAAATTAAAACCTGGCTCTCATGTTCTTCTTAGCAAAGTATCTCAAGACTGGAAGAAAAAGTATCCAATGTACTCAGCCCTACTATGAAGCTAATTTAAAGGTCTCATATGAAGGCTATAACCTAACTGTAGCACAAGAATACGGGAAGGGAGGTGAGGGGGGAAGTTGGGGTGGAGGGAGCGTAATTGGTGGGGCCACACCTATGGTGCATCTTAAAAGGGTACAGGCAAAGCTTACTAAATGCAGAATACAAATGTCTTCATACAATAACTAAGAAAATGCCACGAAGGGTATGCTAAACAGTTTGATGAAAACATTTCAGATTGTATATGAAGCTAGCACATTGTACCCCTTGATTGCACTGATGTACACAGCTATGATTTTATATAAAAAAATAAAATAAAATAAAAATCAGTGTATCCATTTAGGCTTAAAAAAAAAAAAAAAAAGAAATTAGTTGCAAATCTTTCATTGTCCTCTGTGCAACTCCAGGCAGTATTATTATTTTCTATTGGTCAGTGACAGTGTCTTTCTATTGGTTATTGGTTTCCTAGGTTACTTCATGTCCACATTCTTATGGGCCCTTTAGACTTCCTGGTTCAGCAGTCCAGGCTTCCCTCCAACCTTCCTTAAAGCCTCTTTCTTAGTGTTCTTTCTCATTCCTCCCTGAGTAGATAATGGTCCTGAAATCTTGAAGGGAAACTGGACAATGACCACTCTTAGCTACTTCCTGCTGTCAAAAAAGTGGCGTTGGCCTACCTATTAGGGACCCTCCTCAGGTTTCCTAATCTAAAAGGGCTTGGGGGTTGGAAGTTTCTGGCCACTTGGTCAAAAGGCTTCATCAATATTTGCTGAATCCATGCATCAGCATCATCTTAACGTGGAACTGCTGGAGTTGTCTGGAAGACACAAACCTAAAATGAAAACAGGCAGGGTCCAAACATTAAGAAAAGGATGATCATAATTATAGGCCCATAGAAAGGGCTATAGAAAGGGCTATAGAAAGGACGGTACCTTTACAGTCAAGGATAAACCTTGACTCTTATCTCATCCCATTGCACAAAACTTTATTAGAGATGGATAGAAGATCTAGTAAAAAAAAAAAACTTAGAATATTATCTTATGGCTTTAGGATAGGCAAAAATGTTTTTAATAAAGATGAAAAAGTACTGACTAGTCGCAGTGCATCGGGATTCTCAGGTGGGATCACTTGAAACCATGAGTTTGACAGCAGCCTTGGCAACATAGTGAGACCATGTCTCTAAAAAATAAAAAAATAAAATTGTTGAGGCTGGAAGATTGCTTGAACCCAGAAGTTGGAGGTTGCAGTGAGCTATACAATTGTACCACTACGCTCCAGACTGGGTGAGAGAATGAGACCCTGTCTTTAAAAGAAAAAAAAGGAGGGTGGCGTCCATAGCTCAGTGAGTAGGGGGTTGGCCTCATACACTGAGGCCGGGAGGCCTGGGCCAGCTAAAACAACAATGACAACTGCAACAATAAAAAAATAGCTGGGCATTGTGGTGGGCTCCTTCAGTCCCAGCTACCTGGGAGGCTGAAGCCAGAGAATCGCTTAAGCCCAAGAGATTGAGGTTGCTGTGAGCTGTGACACCACGGCACTCTACCCAGGGGGACAGCTTGAGACTCTGTGTCAAAAAAAAAAGAAAAAGAAAAAAATAACACAAACACGAAAATCAAGGCACTTACTATAAATAATGGGTTATTGAAATAGACATAATTAAATTTAAAAACTTCTGTCTATAGAAAATACACTATTCAGAGAGTGAAAAGGCAGATTTATAGAAGATACTCAAAATTATATATATATTTTTCCAAAAATGAATGGGATAATAGAGAACCACGAATCAATTTTTTAAGATTTTTTTTAAATTTTTTAAATTTTTTATTTTTATTTTTATTAAATCATAATTGTGTACATTGGTGCAATCATGGGGCACAATGTGCTGACTTCATATACAATCTGAAATATTTTATTGGTATGTTTGTATTTTTAAAAAATTGATTCACTGTATAAAACTGAATCAATTTTTTAAAAATACAAACATACCAATCAAATTTGAGGAAGAAAACCTGAAAATGAACTTTGCAAAAGACATACTCAAATGGCCAAAAAACACATAAAATATACCCAGACTCTGACTTTACTCCATTCTACAAAAAATTTTTTTTGAAATGAATGGAAGATCTAGAAGAAAACTTAGTATACAAAGTATGTATGTGTGTGTATGTATGTATGTTATATAACCTGGAATATATGTACACTACAAATCAATTTTTAAAACACAACCATCCTTAAAAAATAAAAAAATGAAAAATAAATATAAAAAATAAAAAATAAAAAATTTAAAAAATTTTTAAAAATACAAGTATCTTAATACAACTTTGGGAAAAGCCTGGAAAAGTAATTTCATAAAAGACATACCCCAATGGCCCATAAACACATTAAAAGATACTCAACCTCATTAATCAGTAGAGAAATGCAAGTATACATAATGAGAGATCACTGCACATCCAACAGACTGGCTGAAATTAAAGACTACACAGCAGGTGTTTGTATGTGGCACAACTGGAACTTCCACGAATTGCTGGAGCTAGAATCACATACAGATGCTCAAAGTCTTAGCTGAAAGGTTAGATAGAGTATCCAGGAAAGAGCTCCCTCAGGGCTGAGAAAGAGCATTCCAGTAAAACTATCCCCTAAAGTCTGTGAGGGTACCCAAATAAGACATTCACCAAAGGCTGAAAAAGACCACACCAAGGAGAAGCCACCTGCTAAGTCAGAGACACAGCTCCAAAGAGGAGTCCCCATGGGTGGCTGGGAAAGAGGACTCAAGAAAAAGCAGCCACCCCTACATAACTGAGATGGAGTGCTGGAGGCCACATCCTGTACTAGGGCTAAGAAGCACACTAAAGAAAGAATCCCGCTCTTTGCAAAGATCCAAACTTTGGGGAATAGTCCCAACTACTCCAGATCTCAGAGGGAGCCCTGAGAAAGAAAACAAACAGCCAGTGCAGAGAAAGAGCACCCAAGGTACAGCCTCCTCCTCTATGGCTGAGATAGAGCTCCCAGAGTCCGACCCTAAGCTTAGAGTATCCACAGAAGAGCACCCATCCCCCTCCCAGCATGATAGAGCACAGGAGCATAAATATCCCTCAGTACTAAGGAAGACCACCTGGTAAGAATCCCTGCCAAGGATGAACAGAACGCAAGGAAAGCCATCGCATCATAGCTGAGATAGAGAATTGAAGGAAAAATGCTCCCCCAGCCCTGACATAAGCACGCAAGGAAGAGTCACAGCTGAGAGAAAGTGCACAAGGGAGAGTAACTCCACGGGGCAGAGACAGTGCATTTGAGAAAGAGCAGCCACCCCAGAACAGATAGAAAGCACCCAAGGAAGAGTTCCTCGCAGAGCTTAGAGCGCCAAGAAACACTGCCACCCCCAGGACTGAGATAAGCAACCGAGAGTCTTCCAGTGCTGAGGTAATTACACCAGGAAAAGTTCCTCACACTACTTAGAGCACCCAGGGAAGCCCATCCCCGCAACATAGCTGAGATAGGGTGCCCAAGGAAAAGTCCTTCCCCAGTGCTGAGATAAGCACTCAAGGAGGGTTTCACCAGAGAACTGAAATAGAACATGGAAGGGACAGTACCAGAAACTGGACTGAGAATATCTAGGAAGATACACCTTCAGGGGCCACATTAGAGCACCCAGGAAAAAATATCCCCCAATACAACCCTGAAATCTTGACCTTGTTTAACACCTCACAAAATGATAGTAAAGTTGGCATTTGCACCATCGCTGGTGGAACTTCCTAGAAATCTGCTCTCTGGGAGTAGTGGAAAATGCACCGTCTAGAGCACTGATTTTCAACCTGTGTGCCACAGCACACTCATGTCCCATGAGAGGATCTTAGGTGTGCTGTGGAAATTTTTAAAGATCATAAATTAAATTATTTTCAAGAGAAGTTCAAAGCACCGTAAGTGTACCTATCAAAATTAAAACCTGTTTAAATTGATTATACGAGTATATCATTGTGATGATAAATAAATGTTTTATTCTAATAAATACACACCAGCTTAGTTCTAAAGTGGGTGGGGTGTAGTCTTGAAAAATAAGGTTTCACGACAAGTCCATAGATGGCAAGATTTGATAAGGATTTGCCACTGAACACCAATATATGTTGGAATCATCCGAAGTGAGTGAAGCCATGTGACTCAGCAATCTCTCATTGTGCCTGATGTAGTAAGGAGGTGTAGCTGGTACTGAACATGTCATACAGTTCTGTCTAGATTCGAAATAGTGAAGTCATTGAACACAATTACCTTGCAAATCCTGGTTTTGAAAAATTTCCAAGTGTGTTTAATTAATACCTATATTTCTTGGCTCCGCGCCTGTGGCTCAATGGGCTAAGGTGCCAGCCACGTACACCTGAGCTGGCGGGTTTGAATCCAGCCCAGGCCCGCCAAACAACAATGACGGCTGTAACCAAAAAATGGCTGGGCGTTGTGGTGGGGGCCTGTAGTCCCAGCTACTTGGGAGGCAGAGGCAGGAGACTCGCTTGAGCCCAGGAGTTGGAGGTTGCTGTGAACTGTGATGCCACGGCACTCTACCCAGGGTGACAGCTTGAGGCTCTGTCTAAAAAAAAAAAAAAAAC